>JAKMXJ010063725.1:0-12104 GCA_029339935.1 Anguina tritici | reverse complement strand
TTTTGTTGGTAACACATAGGCATATTTTATACCAAAATGTAGCTAAGATTCTCGGCTACACGTGCCGCATACGATGCCACAAACACGTTTTTTTGAATTTAGGGATGGGCTTCTATTAGAGATAATACGGTAGCTCATGTTGAATTCGTATTGCGAAAATTTGTATAAAATCTTTTAGGTTATTATTTTTAAGTTCGTAAGTTGTGTAACAGAGTCCCAGTATTTGAAAAGTTGGGATCCAATTGATTTATTTAACAAATTTCTATAAGCCACATTAAACCAGACCAACTTACACTTTTCAAAACTAAATTATTGAAAAAGCTGCTTTACAAAGCTGAGGAGGAGAGAATTGTGACATTTTTGGGGTCAGAGACTACATGGAATTTTCCTTCGCAGCTTCTTTCAGATTTCAAATGTTCAAATGTTTTCGAAGGAACTCCAAATTCACTTTAAAATTATTTTAGCACAACTCATTTAGCACATTACATCAATTTGTTTTCAAAATATTTACAGGATGAACAAGGTCTAATAGGTTGATATGCTGTTGAATCTCCTTTGCATGCGATGTCCTTAAATGGTTTTTAATTCCCCTGGGAGAGTAGCCTCTGTAGCTGCAAATTATGCAGACAAATGACTGTAGTATACTTCGTCTGTTCAGTCGACTTGGCTGCTGTTGGTGTGGAACCTGTCCAGTCTCCTTTTCAGATGGCCCACTCTGAACGCTAAACTATTTTAAAATTCTTGATCTTCCCCCGTCTATAAAACTACCTTATTGACGACACTTTCTTGAACTCTTTCATCCATTTCACTGCACTCAGACTGAGGTCTGTTCCTGCAGTAGAACTGCTTGTGTCCGCTCAGCTATAAATGTTCTCATTCTAATAAAAAGAGATTTGTCCTGTACAGTCCACGCTCCATAGATATGCATCCAACTTTATATAGTGTCCAACAGACTAAGGCTGAATTGGCTAGTCCTCAAAGGCTGACAGAAACATTCGCGAATGCATCCGTTTGATATCGCATTCACTAAGAGACAGTCTCCAGAGCAATGCATTATAGAGCGTCGACTGCACAGGTTGAATCAAAAAACGTTAAACATCGGTCACAATGGACGCGTTTGGCTGTCGCCTTTCATTGCAGTCACAATGAAAGGCTAAACGCAAAAAGTGACATAAATAGCAAAAAGTGACAGCCGAAAGCGTATATTGTGACCGCAGATTTATCATTAAAAACCCTAAACATTAAATCCTCAAGTTTTTGCACTGATAAATTTTTTTATCTTCTTTCTAATTGTAATTGCTTTTTGTACTGTAGCTTTCTTGTCAAAGCCTATTGATTTGAATATTTTCGAGAGTAAGAGTCCTTCATAACTGGAAATTGTCTAGGCAGAAGATACACTGACAAATTTTTTCAAAGTAGTAAAATTTTTAAGTAACGCTCTCTGTGCTTTGGCTAAGTATCTGGTACTGTGCTTCGAATCTTTCTTTCTCACAACTATTCTTGTTTAATGTTGTCTGGTTGATATTTAATGAGTTAACCGGTGCAATTGTTTGAATAAAAGTACCAAATGATGAAAAAGCTGGTTGTTATGATTCTATTTCTCTGATTTTTGGGAGAATTCTCTACAATTCTCCGATTTTTATTTCCGGGAGAATTCCACAACCCTAGGTTAGACATTTGATTCCTTTTGGGACAAATATCCCAAAATAAATCGACGCCCCCACGCCGAGCTAAATGTCTGTGCTTAGCTCGATTATGTGTGGAATAAAAATAAGGTCGGTCGCGTATCTTTTCTCTCCGCTTATCTCCGACCAATCTCAAACACAACGCGAAGCTACTCGTTAATACCTCCATCCTCATTATTTTTGAAAGCTCCGAGGGTTACTTTCGGCAACCAATACTTTCCGAAACTGCTGTAATTTTGCAAGCTAAGCGTTTTACTGTCTTTGGCTGTATGATAGCTAAGACTAGAGTTGTCGAGGGCAGCCCTTGACGCAATTTTTAAATAATTAGCTTAGGTTGTCAAGTTAACATCTTATTGTATATTAAGCAAATTTGAAACTAAAATTTTTATCTTAAAATGGCCACTTACAGTTTCAGCCGAAATAAATGAAACTCCACAATCACACATTGATCTCTTTTGTGCGAGGGGTTGTGCAGAACTATGCTTAGAAGCTACTTTCTCAGTAGTTGAGCTAGCTGATGCTTCTAATTTACTGGTCCTAGGCTGTTTGTTCAGAGACAAGTCGAGTGGACACATGTCTTCTGTTGGCTCTGTTCTCTCACTCTTTCTCAGCACTATGCTTGGTATGGTGGTAGAACAATAAGCCTTGTCCCTGAAATTTATTCCCGGTTCTTATTGGTTATCGGATGGCCTTTTTTCAAACTTAGTTGATTTTCTATCACCGTTTTGCGTATATCATACATTTACAGAAGGAAAATGTGAGCGATATGTTGAATAAGAAATTGTTGTAGCACAAAAATATTAAGTGGCCATTCGATAACCGATAAGAACCTTTTTTTCTTGAGGGATCAAATTTTTACTGGATGTTACAGCTTTCAAACGCCTATATAGTAAAAAGAGTTGGGACAAGTCGTAAACTCACTGTAACAACAGGTTTGCGCCCACAGCATTAGTGCACTGTTCAATGTCAACAATGGTGGGTCTACCGCCGAGCGCTGGAGAAGAAACCACTTCTTGTCCACTAATTCTATAAGCCAAAGACAAATGGAAGTCTGTTGTTGTGTGTGGACAACACCGACCAATCGGAAGTCGCATGCCCTGGCTCCCTTGCATGCCATCAATAAGTAGAGGTTGGTTGAATAGCAGGGGGGATACACTTTTGTGGATGGCTACTGGAATTATGGTCTGTGCTGGTCCAATCAACTGCAATATTGAAAATGCCTTTAAGTAAAGTAGAACTCACTTATTTATCAAGTCACTCCTCCTAGTTTCCAGTCGGTTATTTTTATACGTGTTTTATTAATCTTGGTATTGATATTTATAAACTGGAAATTCCAATGATTCACACTTAGCATCTTTAAAATAAAACTCTCAATAAATTTGTCATCGCATAATTTTAGAGACATGTTGCTTCTTTCGTAATTTTTTGAAATTTCCAGGTCAGAGACGGATGTCGTAAGAACAACATTTATAAAAAAATTGTTGCAACACCCTAATCGGGCATTAGAATTAGAAAAAACGCAGCTAAAATATAAAACGGAACTTGACAGGGTGCCCAAACTAATAATGGTTTGAATGAATTTGTTTAATAATTTTAGAACCTGGACCAACTGCTCATCTGGATGGTTGTGGAAAGCTACTGGCAGAACTATAGTGTTTTGCTGCTGCATCAATTGGTATGGCAAGCTGGCTGGAGAAGAATTGGCAGTTTCTTCGCTTGTCTGTTCTGTAGGTAATGACGCTGAGGGGACGGGCTCTGAAAAGTTTAGATCTTTGATTTGTGTTAGTGCTTGTGAGCAAACCTAATGTGTTAAATATGCAGCAAATAGAAGCTTGCGACCCACCCAGGTTAAAAAGTGTCTTATATACAATGTATTTTATACCAATAAGTGGGTTGTAAGGCTGTAAACTAGTTGTTGTTTAAACAACCAGAAACCAAAACTTGAAATTTTACATGTTAGAAATTTTTTGGCTCGGAACGGTCATTTTTCAACTTTGATACCCTCGTAAACTCCGTCTAATGCAATCAGGAGGCGTTGTGCTCTCTTTGGTTGCCAAGCGGAACATTGCTTCCTGATTTCATTGAACATAGGCTATAAAATCTAGCTGTGGGGGAACGACATCCAGCTCGCAAAAGTCCAAACTCGTATATCGCAACTCGTATACGCCAAGTCGTCAAGGGTTCAAATTCACATACAAACAAACGCTTTATTTAGTGATGCGAACATTTTCTGAGGGAGCTACTTTCTAAGGGAACTGATTTCTGTTTTTAATATTTATCCTATAGGTATGAGTTATAATTTTTTAAAGAGTTTCGGCTGGTTTTGTTGAGGTGACTTACACTATTAATACTTGAGGTGCAATATTACTGGTGGGTGTTTCTCGCTTCGCTCGCAAAGACGGCACAATGCCCCCCTGATTGCAATGGATAGGGGGATTAGATAATGATAATTTTTATTTCAAAACTCTATAAGAGTTTTACCTCCAAAAATCAAATTCCAAAGCAAACTCAAACATTATAGCTCATACTTATGGAACAAATATTAAAAACAGAAATCAGTTCCCTTAGAAAGTAGTTCCCTTAGAAAATGTTCGCACCACTAAATAAAGCGTTTGTTTGTATGTGCATTTGAACCCTTGTATGAGTGGGACTTATACGAGTTGGGAATTGCAAGAGTTGGGTTCTTACCTTTTTGGGAGCAAAAGCAAAAACGACAAGATTCTACACAAAGACCGAATAATGGTCTTTCAAAAACCACCGGTATGTTATTTTGGAAGGTATGGATTTGGATGCTAAATAGTTTTTCTTACTTCAAGAAAAGAGAATGAAAAAATATAAGCTAGAGACTTCTATTCCTTTCTATTTATTGTCTCAACCAAAATCGGCTAAATAGAAGAAGTGGGCAGGAGATGGCCGAATGCAGATAATCGAGAGAAGCTAAACAAAAAGACGATTCTGGTAAGAAATAATATGAAAGGCATGTCTTATTGTCAAATGGATAGATTGAGAGCTGATAGATTAACAAAATCGATAAGAGCTTTAAACTAAACTACCTAAACAGGGTAGAGTAGCTCTGGCCACCACTTTGCAGTAGAAACTCTGGTGTCGCTGGAGGATCTCTGGGTTGCTGAAGCTGACTGCACATTTAGGACAGCTGAACTCTGAAAGGCGTCGCGTTATTTTTTTGACAATTTTTGAGTTTTTGCCTAAAATAATTTTGGCTATATTTTTGACATTTATGAAGTAAAAGACAGTGGGCTCTCTGACTTCTGACCTCTCAACCTTATAAAGGAATAGAGAAGCCTCAAGAAAGGGGTTATATAAGTCCCCCAGCCAAAGTCTTCCTTAGGGAGGTCTCCCTTTTGCTCAGCTATTTCTCCTTTACTTCACTTATTTGTGACGGGGAAGGTATATTTCATCTAAAAAGTTGCTACTACACAAAAATGAACTAAATGGCGGAAAAGTCCTGCAGGTTTTTTAAAAACACAACTAGAACTTTATTTCTTTTCAACAAGCACTTTATTTGCGAAAACCAACTTTTGTTGACACCCAAAACGGTTCTGTCGGCACATTCTCTTCTGTGATTGTGGTACGGCTGAGTGATGAAAATGGCACTTAGGTCTAGAGCTTTTTGGACAGTCTTGGTGACCACCACAAACAGTTGTTTGTCGCCTGCAAAACAATAACAAGGTGTTGCAATAGATGGTGATAAGAGGCTAAGGCACCTCTTATCACCGCCCCTTCTCTCCCCAGTATTACCGTTAGTAGCAAGCACTGAACAGTTGGCAGTATGGCCAGAGCTAGCTGACGAGATATGCTTGAGCATGTGGGCAGCCTCCCAGTCCGCCAAACCAAACACGTGCTCTTTGCCAGTTAAGTCCTTGATCTATAGCAAGTCATTTCTCGACATAACATATTCTTCAAGACAAATTTCTTGTGTGGATCACTGTATTTTCTATCGCCTATTGCTAATTTCGGTGTTAGTTTCTCTATGACTCAAAAAGATTCCGAATCTGATGAACCCGCACAGATTGTCAATGGTGGGTGCCCGCACCAGTGGTGCCAAGTGCCTAAAATTTTTGGTTCGGTACCTTATGCCGCGATTTTTTTGTGGTATCCGATAAGTTGCCGGAAGAAATGTTTACAAGATAGTGTGCTTATGATCTATATTAATGGACACAGCTCAGATAATACTAAAACTTCCCGAAACCAAATAATTTTATTAAAAATTAAAAAGTTGCACATCATAGAGCAAAAAGACACACTAAAGATAAGTTCACATTTTTATCTGCTCCACAATGTCGACTTTAAAAGTAAACAGAAGAGTCTGTTAAGACGCATTGACTACAATCAAGGGTATACGATGTGTTTACCTTTACCACTAAGTTACTATTTAACGGGATTATATTCAAACGGGAAAGCACTTACCGAAAACTTATATGGTTTAGCCACATTAGCTTGGTTAGTCAGTCTCCTGACAGAATAGGGGCCTAGAACAGTGCCTGCAGCAATCTGCCCTTCTGGAGCACAACAATGCATCTCGGAGGAGGAGGTTCCAGCAGAAAGAGGGGGAGAACAGACAGGGGGATCAGTTTTTTGCATGAGTACTGCTAATAGTTAAGTGTTGCTGGCAGGGATGTGCAGGCACAAGGTTGAATGATGATAATAATGATAAGTATTTGTGATTGGCTAGTATCAGCAGAAATAGTTTAGATTAAAGGGTTTGGTGATTGCTCTTGTTGTGTAGCAGGCTGCTCGGCTGATGGTCCTCCTGATATATACTGATAATAATAATGGTGACGATGCGAGCATTATGATAACAACACTAACTCTTATCTATTCTTGTAGATACATTTTACTAGCAATCACTACTACTATATACTCCAGGTAAGACATGGCAATACCGTAAAAATTATGTAAGGTCGACTCTTTTCAGAAGATCTCTCAGTTGATTGGCCAAAATAATACATTATTTAGAAAGAAGGTTATCTAGAAAGCAGTTATAAAAACGGTTTATCGAATTCTCTCTAATAGACGGGCCGGCCCGTCTATTAGAGAGTCATTTAAATAGTCAATTTTCAGAAAAATCTGCTCCATTCTAAGACTTCAATTCTTGCATTTCCCGAAAGATTCTATGGAGGTTGATAGCTTATTAGATAGCTGGGATCCAGGGCTACATCATGATATAAAAGGTGAAAAAAGATTACGTCGAAGTTAGGGAGAAACATGCAAAAGGTCAGATTTGCTGATGAAATTAAGTAATTTGCTGGTGAAATTCAGAATTTTGAGGGTGCAATTCAGTTACAGCCATTTACAAAAGTGGGTAGAGAGGAAGCTTATGTGAAAAGTCGTTATATAGAGAGTGTGTTTGCTCAAATGCGTTCAAAAAGAAAACATCCTCAAACACGCAAAAATGCATTTATACTTCCAAATTTGTCTCTATTCAATTTGCTTTTCTGCTAAATTTCCGGTTAATTTTCTGCTCTAAAGTTGTGTTTTAATTGACTAATGCGGATATCATAAAACATCACTGTACTTAACAAAAATGAGGTTTTGACTCAAAATCTCATGAATCGAAATATCATCAAAATACGAAAGACTTTCGAAGTAAAAAAGCTTTTAAGCAGCAATAATGTTGTGGTCTCTTTTACGTCCAATGCTTCTTCTTGCTTTGTTTTCTTATCTGATTTAGGATTGAAAAAAAGAAAAGGAAAAAATAGTCAGATAGATACTTAGCTCTGTGGGCAAGTAAAAGTAATTATTTAAAGATATTTTAACTCAACATTTTTTTAATATAAAGGAAATTTTTTAATATAAAGCAAAAGAAATGAAAAAAACTATCCATCAACTTTTCTTAATTGGAGTCTGTGTAGAGTCAGTAACAACAATTATTTTTTTGCGGATATTGTAGTTAAGGTGGACAATGAAAAGTGAAGATAACCAAGATCATTTAAGGTTACAAAAGATGGCGCGAAAGATGATCAAGAAAAAGTTACCAAAATTTGGCAAGTCCATGGTGACTTTTTGATTTTGCTAACACAGTCGAGTGGTATAAGGGCATCCCTGGGACCGGCTGAAGGTGCCGTTATACCGGGAGTAACATAAGATAATCTTTTTTCGGAGGTAACTACCAGAAAAAACCCGTCTCGTCCACATTGAAGATCTCACCCGGCGCGGACTTGTCTAGTTCAGCTTGAAAAACCTGCTGATGGCGTTCGTGAAGCGATCTCATGTTTGCGACCGCGTTGTGTTGCCACCCTCTCCGATTGCTTTCACGATAGTTTCCTTCTCCTTCAGTATTCCTTGCAGCGTACTAGTTGAATCTTGAGCTGCGCGGCCAGCTTCGTCTGATGTTGTTGTTGTTCTTGGCAGCCGCCTAGATAGCTTTCTTCACATCCAGTGTTACAGCAGTGCGCTTCTATGGCTTTGCCGTTGCGAGCAATATGAAAACAGTGAAAAAGAAATCAAGAAGAGCAAAAACTACGAGCGCGTACAGTAAAACAAGAAAATGAATGAAGAGAAACCTTCAGAACTAAATTCCAATTTTCTTTGCAGGACTTCCGCACAAATTTGATTTTAGAGCTCAATTTTTAGAAAAATTGTATTAACTAGATATCGAGGGTTATTTTTTGAGCGGGACCGGTTGAAGGTGCCGTTACAGCGGGGAAGCCGTTATATCGGGGGTAATGTTTGTTGATTTTTTTGTCGACCAACCAAACTCGGTTCAAGGTGCCGTTATATCGGGAGTGCCTTTTTATATCGGCACTCGACTGTAAATGATAATTACCGCACTTTCTCATAAAATAGATATTAATGTAATTTAACAGCTAATCCTTTTGAACTAAAACATCCAATCTTTCGACACAATGAGATATTCTAGATATTTCTAGGAGAGACTCAAGCAAAATTGAATTTAAACTAAACATTTTTTCCGTTTTTAGCGTGGCCTGTCCCAGCGGCAAAAAGAAGCAGTGTTTTCAAGAATGAGAATGAGAGAATAATAATATTTAATTATTCAGAATGAGGATCTAAATATTGAACAACCCGAAATTCTGGAAACTTAATATCGGCGCCAGCAAAGCCTACCGAAAATCATGTTCTGAAAACGGATTGATAGTACAAAAAAGGCGGATCGCTTGAGTTTAGAAATCCCCCCCCCCCTTGAACAGCAAAGACGGCAGCAAGACTTTCTGGGCGTGCACTCACAAATATGACGGCTGCAAGAAGCGAATTAAAAAAAATCAAAGCTGATGTGGACGCCCCTGAAGGGGT
This sequence comes from Anguina tritici, assembly GCA_029339935.1. Lineage (NCBI taxonomy): Eukaryota > Metazoa > Nematoda > Chromadorea > Rhabditida > Anguinidae > Anguina > Anguina tritici. The sequence goes on along the minus strand of JAKMXJ010063725.1, from coordinate 3,147 downwards.
AAGTTTCCTTTTTTTCTTTACTTTAGTATTAGTACACAAACGAGGGTGTTCCAGGACAAATTATCCAGACAAAGGATTCATTGGAATTTGTTTATGCGACTATGACGTTCGACGATTCAATCTTCTTATCCGTGTTATTTTACTCGTTAAAGAACTGCACGTCCATCCAAACGCAATTAAAAGACGATGTTTGACTATAAATTTTCAATAAAAGTCGAAAATGAGCATATTGGATTGATGCATAATTATTGCAGCATTCAAACAACCGCTAAAATTGAACGCCTGTTGGCAAAGTGACATAACTAATTTCATCATTTTACTTACTCTGTCAGCTTTCGAACAGCATGCTAAGTCAGTTCGATAATGGATGGACTGCAGCAAAATCATCTCACCGCCATTTACGGGGATGATACAATCAGCAAAAGCCAGGTGTAAGATAGTTCACACGCTTTAAATCGAGCGACAAAGAGGCGGAGAATAAATAGGAAGGTGACTGGAAATCAGATTTCAGTGATGAGGCTCTTTCAAAAGCTGTGGAGGAGGGAGAAAATCTGACCACAAGAAGAATCACATCATCCTCCGTCAATACAACGCGGGACCTCATGCGAGCGCAGTTGTCGCTGAGTGGCTAGAGGATAATTTTGAAAAGTTTCTACCACGGCCCTTATACTCGGGGAACGCAGCTGCCACCAGTATATTTCAAGGACCTCAGTTTACTCTTTAAGGAACTGCAAACTCAGCCACAGCTAAATTTTTCCTCAGCCACAGCCTCCGCCGAATGAAAAGAAATTCCTCGGGTAGCGCCTCAGCCGGCTGTGGCTGAGTTTAAAGCGTGCATTCAAGAATGATTATTTTGCATTCAATTATATTATACATTTGTGTTTCCTTTAAATCTATATATATCTTCCTTTCAATCTTTATTCCCAAAAAAAGATCAAGAAACGAATCGATAAAATAAAATCTCGTACAAAAATGATCAAAATCTTGCTGAAATTTGAGGGGTTCATTGTAGTAAAAAGGAATATCAGAAAAGAATGGTGCCAATGAGCATGGCTCGGCCAATCATTTGGGGCTTTGCGAAAAGGAAAATAATAAAGAAAAATATAGATTGGTGAAAGAAAAAACAAGATTTTACCTACCAAGTGAGTCAAACGGAAAGTGGTTCATATCTGCAACATTTACTGACACAAAAATAGGTTGTCTAGCCTCTAAGACTGCAATTCGCAGCATAAAAAATTATAAACTTAACTCTTACTTCTACAACGCAAATTTGCCAAGATTGAATTTGCGAGGAGCAGTTGTTTACAAGACATAAATTTTACTATTTTCTTTCATAAACTTAATTAGAGGGACATGGTAACCTAAGATCAAAAAAGAGCGCTTACCAAATCAGTTAGTTCTCCTAGAATTTTTCTGTAGTTTTTAAATTCTATAAACAGCCTTCTGTCCAGTTTTAGAAGTTAAGAACGGTGTTCAAAAATTTAAAAGAACTAGCGAAAAAAATTACGAGAACCAAAAAATGCCTGGTAAGCGCCTTTTTTCTTCGAGCCGCAGCACCATGCCCCTTTAAGCCAACATCAAAAGAATGGAAGATCTTAGAAGATTTTCATCTTGTAATAAAAAACTGATCCTGTCCAATTTAAATTTGGAAAAATTGCGTTGAAAAGTGTCAGTGCTCTTTTAGATACTTCTCATACCTTTTTGTATGCTTTTCTCGTTTTTTAAAGGACCATGCCCACTGCTAGAAATTAGATTTGCCCAAATTTGAATGCGCACGGGAGAGTTCTTTTTTCTTCTACTGCTTTTCTCTTTCATGTCGGTTGAATTTTTTGAGTCAACAAGTAAGAGAAAAGTGGTAGGCGAAAGAAAAACCGCACGCATTCAAATTTGGGCAAATCCCATTCCCATCAGCGCCTTTAATATTTCGACTCTTTTAAGTTTAAAATCATTTCCAGAAGGAAAACAAGAAACATTAAATGCTCATTGTCCTTCAGCTAAAAAACTAACATTCAAGGAAATATTTACGCAAACAATAATTTGCGACATCCACCAACCCATTTAATCAAATTTTTATGATGAGAGATTTTTGTGTCATTAATTGAGACAGGGCTAATCCATTACCAAAAGTAAGTTCATAACTTTTTCGGTTGCAACCAAGACACCAAAAATAAGACAATAAATAAATGATGGGCACTGCTTGTATTTCTACTACTCTCCTGTTTCTTCCAGCAACTTCACTCACAGTTCAAACTTGGTGGCCTTGTCTTTGTAGTGGTGGAAGAGCTCAGAGACGAAGTGGAATGTGTTGTCGAACACTGCCTTGCCGTACACATACACGATCTTGGCCATGGCTAGGGGGTCTCCGTTGGCAAGGGCTCCCTGCAAACCATGATTTATACTTGCCTAACTCAACAGAAGTTACTCACAGTAGTCGTCCACACAGCACTGGCCGGTACAAACCCTCTTCCATAGCACACTGCATGAGTGCCTTCAGAAAAGTCGTAGATGTAGCTCTCGAACTGGCCGTGACGGAAGTTTTGACCTATGAAATTAGAAGAGTAGGTTAAAAAAATAAAATTGAGGTGACCGACCTTTGGCAAATTTCTCCTTGACCACTCCACTCATGGCATCAGAATAGCGAGCCACTTGACCAGTTAACACGGTGCATGTGGTGTTGCTCCAGTGAAAACCTAGAAATATGTGAAATCAGGTTGGATCCCATGGCGTCTCACACACAAAATTGTCAAAAAAAATTATGAGAAGAGAGATAAAGATGCGGGTCTCTTGAATCTACAAATCGACAGATTCTAAAATCAGCCAAGCCGGATAAAAGTGACTCATTTCTGTTCTTTATTGCTTACTACTGGGTGGCCTTAATTTTTTTTGTCAATATAGGGCATTGTTCAATCTTATATTATTTTATCCCATTTCCACTTCAGTCGACTATCTTTTAATGAGTTCAGCCTTTTGAGTCAAATTGGGTCCATCGACTGAAAAATTTTAACTAGTTGGGGCAAGGAGTTACCTTGACAACTTTTTCAAAAAAAAAATGGTGCAGTCTTTTGAGCCACCCTGTAGAGTTGAATTTCCATATAAGAGCACCCCCTCAATTTCGACCCCCAGCTGGATACGACTATTTTTTTTGTC
>JAKMXJ010063717.1:0-11949 GCA_029339935.1 Anguina tritici | reverse complement strand
TGTTGTTTACACGCCCCCTCCAAAAGTGACATTTTTATGGTCCATTTTTGTTGCTGAACTGTGTTCTGCAGGGCTTCTGCAGGAGTAGTATGGGTGGGTGTTGCTCGCTTCGCTCGCAAATACAGCACAGTGCCCCCTGTTTGCGATGGATAGGGGAAGTTTTGGTGCCGTACTCTGTTTACAGCACCGAAACTTCCCCCTATCCATTGCAATCAGGGAGCAGTGTGCTGTCCATGCGAACGAAGCGAGCAACACCCACCCAAACCATGTGTAGCCCAGGTTTTTACCCGCTGGGGACACATTTTGTCTCCTTTTTAGAAGAAAGAAAGCATTTCTGAAGTATTTCTGAAAGAGATCGTTTCTGGCTACCACGTGGTCGCCGCTCCTGATGTAATGCGGGCCGAATGCAAAACGTGCACAACATACACGGCACAGACTTATCAGGCACCTCCAACGCCCGATCTACGAACAGCCAGAGTCTCAGAAGAAACAACTTTCTCACATATTGGAGTGCCCAATACTAGTGAAAGTGAAATCTGAAATAATGAGTGTTTGGGGCTGCAGTTTCACATGTATGACTGTACGCGCAGTTCACCTGGAACTTGTATCTGATGGCTCAGCAGAAGCCTTCCTTGACGCCCTTAGAATGTTTATCCCACGTCGAGGAACACATACCTCGATTACTTCTGATAACAGCACTAATTTTACTCTAGGCGCCAAAGTCATCGCAACTGCACGGTCAAAGGTTTTCTAGGGCCCTCATGTGTTTTCACATGTCTTGGAAAAAGACATTCAGTACTAGCATATCACTGAACGCACACCGTGGCTCGGTGGGTTCTATGAACATCTAATCAAAGACATAAAAAGCTGTTTACGCGGTACCATCAGGCAAGCACGCTTGACACCTCAAAAACTGCAAGTCCTGTCGACAGAGGCTGAAGCTATTATAAGCTCATAACCTACCAGCCAGACAGCCTAGAAAATGATACCAACGAACAATAACACACGTAAAAATCCCAATAACATGAGCGGGAATTCAAATAAACAATTCTTAATAGGACAGATGTTTAGCTTTTCGGAAATTTAAAAAACTCACAAATAATGTTTCATTGTGTCTTTTAAATCATTTTTCATGTATTTTCGATTATCCATCTGTTTTCAGATGGATAGTGATAACATTGATTTGGGTGTTCTAGTGGTTATACTTATTTATTATGGAGTCTTTTATTGAGTGTTCAAAGGAGTAGAAGAAGGCGTTGCCTTTCCCTACTATCATTTTCTTGCTGCCCTTGGCCAGTAAAGCTGGTAGTTGGGCAGAAAGCTGAAAATAGTGTTTCCAACAAGGTTCAAAGCAAAAAGGGTTAAAGAAGGCGCCGCCTGGTGTGTTGCTCCTAATCTCTCTATTGGTTTCCTTTTTTATTTTTAGAGCATTGTAAATCCATTATTATTAGGTCATCCAAATTCATCTCTTGTGGACATAATAAGTCTTTTTAAAGTCAACCAAAGCTCGTTTAGGTTTCCTCCCGAAAACAATTGGGTGTCCTCTTCTGATGTTACGGCTATATCTATGATTATAAATTGAAATTGTAATTTGCCTTTCATGCGTATTTCTGGACCATTTATATCCGAACCGATACATCGATCCTATACTTTTTTTCAAATTACGTTTCGTAAAAAGTTGAGATATATAGGTTTCTAGCGACCTTTTAAAAATTATAATGTGTCTAAAATCACTTACTTTTGTGAAGCTTAGTCAATGGTTTTTTACACTAACTGGAAGCTGAGATTTAGAGAACAGTTTCAAAAAAAGTTAGTAGAGTTGTATAATACATCAGGACTTTCAGATTTTAGGAAATGCGGACGGAAGTATTACCCCTTTCCTCTTTAAAGGGAGTATACCAATGCGCTACAGCGAAAACAAAGTGGGGTCCAGCAATTTTTAAAAAACCAATCCTTTTTTCACTGACTATGTATCTATTCAGATGTGGATCACCTAAGATTACTTTTAAGATTTAGGCAGAACACCCTGATTGGACTCAGAAAAATACTTGCGAAGACGTTATAGAAGAGAAAAAAACTGCTGGTTCTCGCCCTTTTTTCATGTGCGACAATGGTATGCCCCTTTAACAAAGAATGGTCAAACCTGCAACGTCAAATGGCGTGGCACCATCCTTGGCCTTCTGTTTATTTTTTTCGGGTGTCTCTGAAGAGTTTATCTCGTATCTACATTCAGAAACTTAGAAATGACATCAAGACGAGCGCCAAAAATTAAAGAAAAATCTTGACGCTTTGATCAAAATCGAAAATCGGCTTATCTGCCTGTTGCTTCGGACATTTTAGCGAAAGCAGCTCGGTCCCCAAGCAATTTTTAAAAGTTTTCAAATTTTTTGTTTGCAAATATTACAAAAGTGCAACAGTAATGATTTATCAAGTTTTTTGAACGAATTGTTCCTACTTACAACTGGTGTCCACAAGGTCTTTGGACAAACTTTAAGGGCGCCTTTAAATATCAAACTTTTGTCATTTCAAAATTATGTCAAGACAGTTTTTGTTGCATCGGACCGATGTGGAAAGACGAGAGAAGAGAGAGACACGACTGCTTATTTGCTTTATCCGATAAGAGACTGCTCTACCCTATTTTCTCTAATAAAAGCCTTCCCCAAAATCCGGAATTTCCTTTGTTTATTACCGAGGCATGTCTTTCTCCTATTACCGTCTCTTTCATAATTCTTGCTTGATTACAGCCGATGCGCTAGAGCATAGTTGGACACAGCCCAATAATGAGCGTCGGCGCCAGGTTAAAGAAATCGGCGTCGGCGCCAAAATTTTCCGAGCCTCATTATCCAAATTTTGGCGCCCACGCCGATACTTCTGGACTTATCTGGATTGTCTGGTTTGTTGTTGGTTTTTATATGCAGCTCTGTCATTTTTTGCATAGTGGCTTTTAAGGTCCTGTTAGGGTTATCTTTTATGACTTTTTGTTTGACTTTTTCCATTCCGACCCCGCTTGGTGCATGACAAAACTCGACTGCGACAAAATTTTGCCCCTGGCCCAAATTAATTGGACAACAGAGGTATTCATATTTTACCCAGGTGGCCAGTCCACCATTATTAGTAGTCCAAATTTAGGACTGGCCTTGTTATGCCAAATGCAACTGCTTTTTTTAGCCAACCATTACCTTTAAATTTCACTAACCGCATCTTTGTGACTGTCCTGATCAATTCTGGTTTTTGTCTAACCTAAAAGATGTATTTTGTTGTCAAAATTAGTTCCTTCTGCGAAATTTTTTATAAATTTGATTTCTATGGTGTTTGGATTTGGGTAGAGGATAATTTAGGTCCGAGGCATACATACCGTACTCCTGGGGTATACCCACCCACCAAAATGTTTTCATATCTTTCAGGAGCTCTACCTTTCCAGCCTGGGTTTCACCATAAATGAAAAGTCACTTTCGAATCCAAATATTAATTTTAACATTTACGAATTAAAAAAAAACTGTTCCAAGTCAATCCTACAATGCGAAATTCTCATTGCTGCCAGCGGCAATGGTCCTTTGAAAGGACGTGCCAGTTGGTTATAGTGAAAAAAGGCGGAAACCAGCAGTTTTTTTAATAAAAAAATTTCTATTAGATTTAGTGGTTGGATGGCTTCCTCTTCTTTTTCTATTCAAGCAATCCTTGGCACAGAAAAGGGTGAAATATTTAGCTAAACTACAATAACTTCTGATAACACGACATATGTCTAGATGATTTTGACCAAATCATACACAAAGAATCCCAACCCAAGAGAAGACGCTCCCGCACCGCCTTCACCTACGACCAGTTGACAGCTTTGGAGACGAAATTCAAGGGCAGTCGATACTTGAGTGTATGCGAGAGAATTAATTTGGCTGCTTCTCTTCAGTTGACTGAAACCCAGGTGGGTGATTAAGTTGACTAAATAGTATTGGGTGAGTAATAAGCTCCCGCGTTCTTTTCTTTGCTATTTTTTCACTTATATGTTTGACGTTTATTAAAATACCATATGCCATTCTATAGCACTTTCCTTGCTCTACAAAACTGTTGCAATCCCTTTTCCGGAAAACTTAGTTTTATTCTAGTTTTAGGCTCTTGAAATAGAATATCCAGGTGGCAAAAATCAATATTTTCGACATCTGCTTTTTTTCCTTTTCCTGTGTATATCCTGTGCAATCCTCACAACTATAGCATTTTTTCCATACACAGAGCAAATTTAGTGGGCTGCTTGTGCTGCCTTTTGACCTCGATGGAATATTACTCAACCTAATATCTTTTCAAGAGAGATTTTGTACGATACTAACGCCGATTCTTTGTTTCAGTTTTTTGAATAGCAAATCTATAAAACATTAAATTTTCTGCAAAAGGTATTTGCGACAAAAAAGTACTCTTTCTGTACAACGAAGTAAAGTTGCAGACAATTAGTAGGAAAGAACGTCTATTTTTTTAGCATGTTGTTTTTCAAACCTAAGATCAAAGATCTTCAAAAGCTACAAAACTGTGCATATACTTTCTAAAAATCCTATATTTTTGTTAAGAAGTTGGGGTTGTTTTTTAAAAATATATTGATTTGCAGCCTGGCAACTGATAGGGAAAAGGAAACTGACAAGTTTCATTTACAACAAAACGAACAAAAAGAAAGAGAACTGAGATATTTAACTGAGAGATTTCGTAGAATATCCACCAGTATCGATAACTAATTTGCACTTTTTTGGCATATATTCCATTAGACTTTGTATGCAAACAAAATGCGCACTGTCTTCAAACTTCTTAAAGGCTATGCCTGACGTCAGCTAAAGACCTTTGCCACCTTTATTGAACTTCTTTAGACATTTGATCGATAAATCATCCATCATACATTTATCTTGGACATCTCCACATGTCTTGCTCATCAGTGTCATGTAATCCCACAATTAGTCCTTGGATTGGTTCGTCGAAGGGTTTCGGAGTCATCTAAAACAAAAATAAGTAAAATTTATCACAAAAAACAATTAGTGGTGACCCTTTCCTGTCGATTGTCGGGCTGAAAATAAAGGAGGCCGCAATTAAAGATCGTGTGACAAAAATAGAGGATTTGTAGAAAGTGCAAACCTCTAATAATAGATCCCCACTCTATAATGCGCCCGCATCTCTCAGCTATTAGATTACTCTCTGAGGGGGTTAAAATACAACCTCGATATTAAACATCCCACCAGTCGAAAAACTGTTGATACTTCCAAGAACTTTACGATGTGAAATTAAACAAGAAAATTCAATGAAAAAACAACAATTGATCCTCATCATTAACATTCATTGCTCCTCATCATGAAAAATGGCTGCCTCTTCCTAGCCGTTTCGCTCATCCTCTTTCAATTGATCTTACGTGAAGTTGTGCAGAAGTTCTAGTTCCTTCAGTTCCATAAATCCCTCCGGCTTAAAGCAATTTATTCTGTTGTCCCCTTATCCGTCAGTTGGTGCCCTGAGTGCACATGCTAAAAAAATAGGGCATTGTTGGAGGGCATTCTTTACACGCAAACTTTCAAAAGACTTTATGATCCACTCTAGGGTTCCTGCCATGCACGATCCACTCATTCGAGAACGACTTCCAGTACCGGCGCTTTCCATGCAGCCGTGAGTTTTCGACGATCCTTATTGCTTGTCCATGTGGCATAGTAGTGTTGGATTTGCTCCTTAAACAACTTGTTCCAGCAGTCGTCTGGCACCTAAAGGATTCATAGTAAAATATAAAGCACGCCAACATTAAATGTAAAATTAAGTTACTTGGATAAGCTTCGTGCGATCTCTCGAATTCCAGGGGTTGAAAAATAATAGACCCGCGTCTATTAATAGATCTTTTACCGTATTTTCTTCAGAAAAATGTCTACCCATTTTTTTCTAGTCATTTTCTTAATGAGTTTTCCTTTGTTAATTTCTAGCTCGTAACCATAGATTATCATCTTTGATATGATATGTCATCAATTGACATGATGGGATTGTAAAAAAGTAGTTCGGTGTTTATTAATAAAATTGATTAAGTTCATCTAGAAACCTTTTTTCTGCCGCCTTTTAATCGCAAGAATTTAGTTGATAGCTTATCGAGATCGAGGGTTTTACGATGATTTTTTATGCAAATTTCACTGAAAAAACGGCATAAAACAACTTAAAATGATTCTTATTTTTGGAATGTGAATATGAAAAGAATAAAGATAACAATTAGAAGATTAATATAATTATTCAGGTAAAAATCTGGTATCAAAATCGTCGTACCAAAGAACGCCGCTACTTAATCTCTTTGAATCCTGAAAGCATATCTTCAGCTGAAATGTCAACTTTGGCGAAGGTAATTTCTAAAAAGCTTTTTAGACCTAAAATGTTATTAATTTTTGACAAAGAAACAAAGAATTTAAAATATTTGTCAACTTTAAATTCGAAACCAACACCGGACCTAGGAGGGTTGGGTGGAGAACACGCACTTATTTACTGCTGATCCCTACAACAGAACAAGAAGACGGTACAGCAGAGACGATTGATTCCGCAATAAATTTCTTTCGACGGTCCTCTTGCTTCTTGGCCTTTCCCAGTTTCGCTTGGCCACATAGCATCACTCGGCTTCATCCAGGTAGATCATCGCCCCCCTCAAAACATCGAAATCTGCATTTTTAACAAATCGTATACCAAAATGTAGGGCTTAATCTGCTCTACAAAGTTGGAGGAGATTTTTATGAAGTTGAGGACCAGTGAAAATTAGAAGCCATTTAAAGACCGGAACTCTTTTTTCTATTCTAATTTCAAGTCCCTTTCAATTTCCCGCAAAAATTTGCATGAAGCTCAAAATTCACCTTTTCATACGTCTTAAAAGGCCGTGCCTCCGGTTTCCCCATCTTCCACGCACTTTCGGTACGGAGATTTGCTTCCCCAAATCTCCCTCCTTACAAACAGTAGCGTCAAAAAGAAAATTCGGCTATACTTTACTTCAAAATATCAGTGATAATAGAGTTTAAAAGCATTTTAAAGAGGTAAAAAGGGTTGTACACGAAGTCGTCACGAGTTCAACGCGCTTCAATTCGCCTAAGGCCATCCCCACTCCGATGATTTCGCGTCAATAAACCTCCTCGCCAACCGTGCGCCGCATCAACCGATCTCTGACCCAGCCGCACGCTTCAACCAATCTTCGCAACGGATGCCAAGAATTTAATTTCGACTGGACCGCCGAAAACCGAGGAGGGAAGGGAGAAGACCGTGCTCGACAACTACAAATCTCTGCAGCAGCTCCGCCGAGAGGGACAAGAAGCCATATGCCAGGCCAAAAGAAACCTGATGGAGATGAGGATTTACATGGAAAACACCTTCTACACCGTGGCCAAGCGAATCTTAATGAAGCCAAGAAAGAAAGGGCCCGCCGAAAATCCGTTGTAGTACCTTTTGTACCGAGTGTCCTTCCTGTTGTAGGAATTTGTAATAAAGACAATGCTGCGTCTCCATCCACCCAAGCAAAATCGAAATTTTTTTGTTCCTCTTTACCGGATTTTTTGGCGGATTTGGACGTTTCTCTTCAGGAGAAAGCCGAATTTGCAATCTTTTGCTCTTTATCCACCTCAAAAATGGGTCAGCGGTGGAAGGGGGGCTGTGTTACCGGAAATTCTGTGTTTTCCACCTTTCCATGACAACCTCTATAAAAATGACTATAAAGTTATGTTTCGATTTTTTCCGGTACCTAGGTCGTGTAATAGTAAACTGTCATAGGATGATTTCCAGTGATAAAGCTTTTTGCCTGTTAATTTTTTAAATTTTTAGTACCGTGAACAAAAGGTGAAAAATTCAGTTTTTCCCCAACTGTCATTTTTTATAATTTTCAACATTCACAGAAGCTCAATCCTGGATGTCTTCCCACTTCCCGGCACTCTTCTTTTGAAGTGGAAGAAGTTTTGAACAATTGTGAGCAACCTTCTTCAGAGTGTCCTTCATTTGGGCCAGTTAAAAGTTCTCCATCAAACTACCTTTCCAGACATCAGGACAAGACTTGCAATGCTTTGCCTGCCACAAATTTCCAGCTTCAGGGGTCACCAACCCTTCTTCCCGCCTCATCCATCCCATTACTGACACAATTTCCTTGTGTAGCCGGCTTAGAGAGCTTATATGTGCCGTATTTTGCTGGAGAACACCCTTTTTCGAATTCTCCGCCCAGACTTCCAGTGCTGCTTTCCTCTTCCACTTCTACTGAATTGACACCCCAGAAAAGCAGTAATGGAGATGAAGATTTGAGTATAAATAACAGTCTATTGTTCGATTTTTATCGAGCTAATTATATGAATTTTCCAAGTAATTTGTTAACTTAGAATTTTTTTGGGTTCTTAGCATTTTTGTAGCACCATAAACGAACAAATGGTTCTAGTTCAAGCTATGTTCTACTCTTATTAAAGAGGAAGGGTCACTTAACAATTCGGTAACTTAGCGACGGTTTTTAAAAGGTATTTTTGGCAGTTTGGACTATACGTTTGAGCTCGTCCTAACGTACGCTGGCCTACCGTTGCTAAGTGACTGTACACCTTATTAAAGGTCGAGGAGAACATTGTCCCGAGCAGGCATCAAACTTACGACCTTATTCCACTAGCTTCCGATACTGTAACCACTGAGCTATCGAGACGTGCCATGACCGTCACGACCCGAGCTTTACGCTTCCAACTGAAACCGAACCGCCGTCCTTCTTCCGCTGGCTTCAGATGCTCTCACCCTACTTGTACACTTTGGGCGCCGGCAAAATTTTGAGCCAAAAGGGTGCCGACGGCAGTGGTGGACGCTGGCGTCCATTTTTTGATGGCGCAAGTTGCTGACTTGTTGAAGGAATGAGATTTAGAGTCTGATGCTATTATTGAGAGTGTGAATGATTTTGACATAGGTTATTTACGTTTTGTATGTAAAGACACAGTTTAGGATCTTATATATTACTGACTAAGTAATGATTTAAACTTTTTATTCAAATTTTTACACTCGTAACAAATAATTTGTAATGTAAATTTATTATTACAATTAATAATTTTTATTTTAAAGAAAAACTATAAAAAAGCTTAAGTAAAAATCTTAAACTTATGGTCTATATTTCGGTAATTTCTTCCTCATTCTTCTCTTTCTCTCTTCTTTAATTTTCTTTTTTGAACTTTCTTTTCTTGAACTTTGAAAGTTCAAGAAAAATCTGTCATTTATATAAGCTGGCCTTAGGTATGTAATTGGCGCCGGCGCCCGGCGCAAAAATTTTGGCGTCTTACGCCGATTTTTTTTAACCTGATGCCAGAGCCCATTTTTAGGCTGCCTACACCTATGGCTCTTACCACTCAGCTATCGAGGTTGTTATCCAAGATCTCACTGATAGCCCTTTTAAACCTATAAAAGCAAGAAAAGCAGCAGAATTATGACTGTAAATAGCTTTTTACCGACCTAAGTCAACAATTTTCATGTTTTCACGCATCATTCCTAATTTCTTTGTCATTTTTACAAGTTATGCGCAAAGATTTTAAAAAATTGGACTCCAATAGAGTCCTTAGAATGGTCAAAATTATCTAAAGAGAAAAAATATTTCAAGATTTTGGCGGTGTGCTCTAAATATTTAGCTGGTTGTTATTAAAATTCGACCGAGTGATGAAATCGGTGTTTCCATCTTTTATTTATTGTGGAGTAATAAATTGTAAATAAAGTTGACTTGCCAAATGTGTTTGAATGGTAAAAAATTAGGCAACATTTTATCTCTTTTTTCCCATATGGAATCGCTCACGACACACAATCAAAACTTCATTCACCCAACAATAAAAACTCTTTTATATAACTGCTTAGAGGCAGTGGAGAATGGTTAGATTGCAGTCCTGCTTCATATCTTGTCGGCATAGTTAAAAGTGCTGGGAAAAAAACTAACGGAGGGAGTTGGCAGCCAGAAGGTGGTGGTAGTTAGTCTGCATTGATTGGGAACAAAAAAGTGGAGAAGGGCAAATCTTTCAACTACCGCTTATTTATGGACAGTTAGGCTTGTAAAAAAGATTGTCGATTGGGTTGAAAGGGAGTTTGACAATACAAAAGAGGTTGCGATTATCATAATGTTGCGTTTTGATGAGAAAAAAGTAGAAGATGGAATCAGAGCTGTGACCTTTATGAAGGTGGCAGGACCATTAGCAGCTCATAAAATGATGCCTTGGTAGCTTACTCGCAAAGCATAAGAAACTGTTGGAGGAAGTTACAGGTGCGGTCTCCCAAAATTCATGTCTATGAAGTGTAAGACAAACAAAACGCCAAGAAATTTCAAATTTTTTATTATTTCTATCACAAATTTTGGTAAATGAGTTTTTTAAATTTTTGATACCTATTTCCTCTAAAATAGTCCCCCCCCTGACTTTGGGGGTTTGTAAATTTTTTTCGCGCTACTGTTTATTGTATTTTTTAATACCCACGAGCTCTATCGATGACATTTTTTAGATCTTGATTGGACCGCCAAAAATGTCGAGATCGATCCAAAATTTTTCCGATTTTTTGGGGTTTGAAAAAAGCCCATGAGCTATTTTAGAGGAAATACGGTATTTAGCTCTTAAAAAAAGTACCGATTTTTACTAGGCTTTCTTGTTCTGATGCCCCCTCTAAGCAAAATATCCCCAGGAATCTGAATCCGCAAGCATAATTTTGAAAAGATGCTTAATTGCTGAGATATGACCACAAGCTGGGAGGTCATTGTTACAAAATGACAACAGTCTAACTTTTGATTCCATCTCAGAAAGCAAGCATTTCCTCCATAAAGGATTACTCTAATTATTCCCTATGGGGAATAATTAAAGTAAGTACGGTATTTTCGAAACTCTTTTTACGGATTTGGATTCCGCAGAACATTTTGCTGACTGGCCGGCATTGGAATGAAAAAATCCTAGCAAAAATAGGTGCTTTTTTAAAAAATATATCAACATTTTTGGAAACACCACGGCCAACTGTACTATTTTCTCAATTTTCTTGTTTAATTTTCCAAAAAGAATATTATGGGCTAAAAGTACGCTAAATGGGCTAAAAATGCACTAGTATTGAAAAAACTTGAAAATCACCATAAATTTTCAAACCAAGCGCAAACTCCAAAATTACGTTGATTCCCGATAATGAACTTTATGGAAATGCCATTCTAAGTTCCACGGAGTCACTTTTCAACACTTTTAGACTATCAATGAAACAACATCTCATTTCATTGAGCAAAAGAACCTTTTGGTGCTTTTTAACGAATTCTTTGCGCAACTATAATATTGGGCTGTTCCATAAGTCTGAAGAAATAATTATGTGATTAAATTTATTGATTACATATGAGAGTCGATGCTCGGCTCTACAGTGGCCAATTGGAGCGACTGGCTGAGGCCATTGAAGAAAGGGACTCGAATCAACGTCAGAAAGAGCTCCTCCTCCATGACAATGCCCGTCCTGACACTGCAAGCATCACCAAGGCTGAATTGCACGGATTGGGCTTCAAGGTTCTCTCCCATCCCCATACTCTCCTGACTCGGCCCCTTCTGACTACCACCTCTTTCGTGCCTTGGCTAATGCTCTCATGGGACGGACCTTCGAAGACGAGGAGGAACTTGAGTCATGGCTGGATGAGTGTGGATTGCGGTATATTGAAGATTAATAGAAAAAGAAAAGAGATTTCTTTTGCTGTATAACATTATTGGTGTGACTCATATCTAACCAATAAATATCATCACACAATTATTTTCTCAGAATTTATCGAACAACCCAATAAAATTTTAGGTACTTATCGGTTATCCTATTGCATTTTTAGTTTTTCTTAGAGTCCAGCACCAAAATTTCCCCCTATCCATTGCAATCAGGGGGCACTGTGCTGTCTTTGCGAGCGAAACGAGCAACACCCACCCGTACTATTGAACCTAAAGTTTTAATCAAAAGCCGAAACTCTATTAAAAGAGTTCGGCAAGACCCAATGAC
>JAKMXJ010063660.1:0-10631 GCA_029339935.1 Anguina tritici | reverse complement strand
AACGGACCCCCGCGGCCTGGTCCCTACGGGGGTCCGTTTATCGAGGGCTGACTGTAGTTGGGCTTTCATTCCCAAAATGGGCCGAGACACTTTTCGCTGAGGCTGACTGCTGCTGCTTCATCACAGAGATCAATGGACTGCTGTAGCTTCATTGATGCTTCGGCTTGAGCTTAAAAATAATTGACATAAGGTATTTTGTTTTGACTTAAATTTCTTTAGATTTTCAGCGGGGTTTCTGTACAGATTTCTGTTGGGGCGACCGAAATCAAAGTCTTGGCGAGACAAGCTAAGTTCAAACTCAACTTATTTATCCTCCCTCTGCGTTCTCTAGCCTCTTGGATTTTAGTCCCCCTCCCTAGACCTATTATCCACTAACCGGTTTGCCCCAATTCGACTTCAACCCCGTTTACAATATATCTCACTACCCCCAAATAAAAATCCCCAAATACTGACTAATAATTCATAAGAATGGAGTAATACGAAACTTTAATCCTTGCTGATTAACTTATTTTCAGATTGACACAGTCAATCCGCATCGCAGCATGGTTGCCTGGCGCAAAAAGTATGGACCCATATTTACCATTTGGATGCCTAAACCCGTGATCGTATTGGCCAGTTTTGAGGAGCTTAAAAATCGGTTGGAAAATTCTTCAGAAGGTTGTACATGATTTTAAAAAGACTCAATATACAATTATTTTAGGCAGCTATTACATTGATCGTCCAATGTCTTTTCTTTATGGCATTTTTTCCAATCACCAACCTGGTATCACCTAGGATTCTATATCATTTTTCATCGCTTTTTTAGACGGTGACGGCATAATTCTTTCTAAGGGTATCCGCTGGCGGGCGGAAAGATCCTATGCTTTGACCTGCTTTCGAAATCTAGGCATGGGAAAACTGCGAATGGAAGCCAAGATCAACTACCATAAAGATGACTTGATCAAGCGCCTGGCTAATTCCAAGCCAACTGTTGATGTTCACAAACCTTTGGCGTTTTGTTTCGGCAACATCATACACGGTCAGAGAGACTTTCAATTTTTGGTCCAAATTTTCAATTTAGATCTTGTTATTGGCCACCACTTTACGTATGAAAATCCCGTCTTCTGGAAATTTAAGAGGCATATTGATCTTGTTCTGCAAGGGGTAAAGACTTAGTATTTGTGAACAGGGGCAGTTCAATTCACCTTCTTTTTATCGACGGGAGTATTACCCAAATGGCCATAATACTGTAGACAACCATGTGTCGTTGTCTACAGTGTCGGGCTACGAGTGTCGTATAACCTAAAAATGTCGGGGACCCAGCTGTATCACGAATTTAAGGGGTGACAGATGATCGAGAGTGAAATGCATAATTTTTTAAAGGTAGCTAGCGTGCAGATGTTAATTGTGGACAGTTTTCCTTGGATGCGCCACTTCTTTCCAGCCTACTACAGCTACCTTCATCACGGCTCTGAACTTCAAAAATTTTTTCTTGAGCAGATTGAGGAGCACAACATCCGACTAAATGGAATGCAGGCGGAACAAGCCTCTAATTTCATCGATGCTTACTTGATCCGGTTGACGGAACTAAATGCTGGCCTGGATATTTCGGCTGCACAGTAGTTTTAATTGGCAGTTTCTAGTAACCAAAATTTTTATTAAGAAGACTTACACTGGCTCTGGACTCCGGCGACTTATGGACAGGTGGTATGGAGACAGTGGTGACCACACTTACCTGGGCAGTTCTCTACTTGATACACTACCCTGAGGTGCAGGCCAAATTGCAGAGGGAAATCGATGAACAATTGGATGACCGGCCTTTCACAATGGGTGATCGCTTGAAGTTGCCTTATATGTGTGCTGCGATTGATGAACTGCAGCGAATTGTCAATGTTTTACCATGGCACATTCCACATGCTACTACTAGAGAGGTTGGTAGTTCTTAGGGCTGTGAATTCCTCGGAGAAAATGTTTTTGCGTAAATACTCGCGTAATTATCCGGCTAATTACCCAATCATCGGGAAAATACTCAAAAATGCCAGAAAGCAAGAGCAACCACATAATATGTCAAAAAATAGCTTTATCGATGAGAAAATCTTGTCGAAAAGGCCTTGATTTTCGGTGGACTTGGTCTTGTACTCTGATCACTCGATTTCTTGAGAATCTTGTTTGGAGGCTCCCCGAAATTCGGTGCTTGATTGCGGTTAATTTTCCTTTTGGCTTAAACTCGGACCTTTTTACAATCTTGTATAAAAGGTTTTATTACCATTGGCTAAGTGCAGTAGAAGGAAGTAGTCGTGAAATAGTCCCAGCACCAATGTCGACACTTAAGTCAACCGGATACTTAAAAGCGACCAAACTTGACAGACCCTATACTAGTATTTCCCCGGGGTATTACCCGTTTTACTGCCCCCAGCCTTTCCTTAATATCACCTAATTATTCGATCAAATAATTATTTAGCTGAATATTGCTGGCAAGCTGATCCCAGCTGGAACAACCATTATGCCTCAAATAGGAGCTGTCTTGTACGATGAAGAGCTGTTCCCCGATCCAGACACATTTAGGCCTGAACGTTTTCTTGACCAAACCAATAACGCCTACACTCCTTCCAAATATCTTAGGCCATTTGGCATGGGTAAGAGAGCATGCCTCGGTGAGAGTCTGGCCAGGATGGAGTTGAGCATTGTGTTTGCTTCAATGATCCAAAATTTTCACTTCGAACCTGAAGATCCCGGTAAATTAAATTGTTATCTAAGCTAAAATACACCCAGTTTTTCAGCCAAATTGCCGAGTTTGACTCGCTTGCCAGGAATGGCTACAAAACCAAACCACTTCAAGTGCAAAATAAGACAACGAAAAGCAAATTCAGTGTTGTCAAACGTCCTTGTAAACAATAACACTGCTGTATAAATAATCTTCACTTGTAAATTTTAAGGCATGATCTTCAAAAAACGTGTATTTTGTAGATTAAATAGCGGTATTTGATAAAATTTACTCTCGTATTTCTTAAAAATTTAACTTTTTTTAGATTTTTATCTTGTAGCCTGGATTTCCTCTTTTTGCAGCAAGCTATAGCCTGCATGTGAAAGCCTTCAAAAATTTTGTGATTCAATGCAAGTATGGAGGTCATTTTTTCGTTGATTTGTAAAAAAGTTGCTTTCATACTTTTAGTGAATCACAACATTTTTTTCAGGGTTTCACAGGCAATTTATAGGTTGTTGGAATGAAGACATCCAGGGCTACAAGATAAATGTGCAAGAAATTAAGTTTTCAGGAAAAAGTCAGACAAGTGAGCAAAGGAAGTAAAGGAATGAATAAGTCTGCGCCTAAAAATCATTTCTGCAAGGTTTGCCCATCTTTTCACAACCAATCTTTTGCAGGTAACAAAATACATTAAAACACTAATAAATATAAAACGCGGACTATCAAAAAGAAAATGAGTGAAAAGGCGTATCTAGTCAACAGGAGAATGCAGCTTTTTAAACTTGATAAGCTCGTCATCATCACAGCAAAAGGTTTCCAAGTATTCGTCATCACATCCCACCTGACAGCAGATATTGGTAATTTTAGATCCTCGTTTCTGTTGAACATGATATGTCGGTGGACGCAGGTCTGAGCCATAGCCTCGCAAGAATTCCCTAATCCACTGCTCACCATTAACACCTTAAATGCAACAAATAAATTAAATGTTCAAAAATATGGGTGGAGGCTCGGCGCGCCGATTTCGGATTAAATCCGAAAAAATCCAACTTTTCCAGATTTCGGGTCGGCGTGCCGAAAATGTCGGATTTAAGCGTAACGCCGAAAATATCGGCGCACCGTCAACCCAGTTCAAGAAATAAAAAGTGATTTTACTTCTTTTCACTAGACTTGTATGCTCCACACCTTCGTAAGAACCTTGAGATTGGTGAAAGCACTGGGCATTGTAGCCCGCAGGTGTGCAAATTCGTTCCACCGCTTGCGTAAGTTCTAAACCAAATTCATAAGTCAATTTTCTGTTGGAAACTGTAACATAGAAGATTTTAGTCAATGTTCCCCGGAGAAAGGATAACTACCATAACACTTAAACTAGAGTTGGGAAACTAAAATTATATTTTTTAAGATTTGGAAAACAAAAGCTAAGAAAATCTTACTTCTTCCGCAGAGTCTCATTTTGCCACTTGCCACCAGTCCTTTGTCAAAAATAATAAATAGGCAGAACACAATGAAATGAAATGGATACATAGTAGGGTACCTCTGAAAAGCTGAATTAATCACGAAAATTAGCAAAAAAATTTAATTTTAAAATTTAAAACTTTAATCAAAGTTTTAATGTTTAATGAAAGGTTATATAACCATGGTAAGATGATCATGATGACCATGATCTCCAAAAAGCAGGATACCTTCTTCGAACAAGGTAATCTGCTTCATTTGCTCGCAAATTATAAACCCTCCTGAGGAGAGCTTGCCAGTTACTTAACGCTCAATTCTGGTATTAGAGAATATTCTATGTATGTTGCAGTTTCAATTTTGAAAAATGTTTCAGCCATTTATCTGTGGCGAAATATATCGAATAATATGTTTTCGCGGTTGATTGATATAACTCCGTGTAATTCGATGTATTTTTTTGTTATAGTGATGACTCCTTCGAAAGAAAACCCGATGTCGATTTGGAGACAGATCTCAAGAAATTTGCAAAAAATATTGGGGTTTTACTGTCCACTATGTATTGTAATGTTCGCTTAGGTTGTACAAATAAATAAACTTAATAATATCGCTCAGACTCGCTCAGAAAAAATATTAAAGGTTTCGTTATGTCCAGGGCTCCTTATATCGAGTCTTACTGTAATGTAATAACAGCACTAATAAATATTGCAATAAACAGAGAACTATAAGGGCGACTTAAATCTTTTTCAAGGAAAAAATTGTCTAAAAGTACAGCAGTAAAGCTAGGTTGGATAAAAATTGGGTTAAATCAACGTATGTCTTCCTAAAATGAAAAATACTTTCAGAAAAGTGAGGAATGAGTGGATACTGAAGTGATAAAATCACCTCTTTATAAGGTGTAAGAGGGCGGAGTTAGTAAAGCCTTTAGCAAGACGAGGTGTGGCACGACCTTTGCTTTTGCATCACCCCCAACTTACAGATTACTGCAAATTTAGTCAAAACCTATGAAGATCAAAGGTAGAGAATGCTTTGAAATTCTACTTAGAAGATGGCTAAAGAAGATGCTAAAAGCCAAAATTTGATACACCTTTAACCTGTGTTGTTGTTCTTTCACTGTAATAAGGTAAAAAGAGTCTCTAAATGCATGTATGATCAAGAGTATTGCTCGGATTAATCTCTAAGGTAAGTGTATGTGCGCATCTCTAATCCAAGGGCTTGGGGTTGAGATGCGCATATACACATACCTGAGACATAAATCACTCGAAAAGGGCTCTGGACGCATAAAAGCAGCATACCACGGTTTATCTATGCGCTGGGTCCCAATGATCAAAAGTATGTTCAAATCCTATCTTTTTAACCTTTTTGGGGCATCCAGGTACCCTCCAGAATGGTTTACTTTGTGGACCAAAGCAAAAAGTAAATTTTTGGCCAGATTTTTTAAAAACGATCTTTTAAGCAAGAAAGTCTCTCAGCAAACCTGTTTTAATCGTTTTCAGGTATAAAATCACTTAGAACTTATTAAGACACTTACTAAAAGTCGGTTGAAGGGGTTATATTAGGATAGCACCGAAAAAAACTAGTTTGCGTGGAGCAGCTAGTATAGTAGGTGACGAGATGTGCGTTACTAGTAGGATTGGCGACCACCCCCTCCCCACTTTTTCGGGTGCGATCGAGATATTTGCCTAAAAATTGTTTTAACGTTAAAAACTTTTGTACTAACTAAGTAAAAAAGGCTAAAGGTCTTAAAAATTCAGATTTAATTGCCTTGCACTTATTATTTTGTCTTTTCATTTCTCTCTGCACTCACTTCTTCTTTCAAAACTAAAACTTTAAGCAGAGGGCATTAATAAAAACTTAGAAACCCAGACTTAGACTCTACTCATTGTAGCCAGGCCTTAAAAAAACTCTACTAAAAACCTTATCCTTTTTTGAATTCCTGCCTTCTTTTTCATTTTTATTGTTCCAGACATTTTTTTGGTCTTACTGTACCTTTATAATCGTTTTTGTATATCGTTTTTATAGGAAACCGTATGCAGCAAGAATCGCTGTCAATGATTGCTGGAAAAATAGTCGTGGTAGTAGGAAACAAAGAACGTTTATATAATAATCATTTTATCGAATATTTTGTCGCACTCTTTAGGTAAATTTTTGCACATCAAAGTTATCTATAGTTTATTGAAAAAATATTTTGGGTGAACATTTATTCCAATTGTTGGCTGAAATGCCGATAAATAAATTCCGGCTTTTCACTGGATCGAGATGCCCCTTCCTTCATTTTTTCTCTGTAAATGTGATAGCTATTTTGGTCCATCCTGTATATTTCAACCTATAAAATACAAATCGTGTTAAAGAACTAAAGAAATGTGGTTCATAAATTAAAATGTAATTCCAAAGTGTATGGTCTGGGGTGGCATAGGTTTTCAGCTTCTTTAACTTTTACAGGGCGAAGAAAGATTATGGAAGTTTTTTACGTGTATTATTCATGTGTCTTACTGCACTGATGTCCACTTTGAGAATATGGGAAAATTTTCACAGAACCGATTTTTGACCTACTCAGCTTTATGGAGAGGGAGGGGGGGGTGGTAGCGCCAGCCTGATGAAAGCACCAATGTATTCTTTAGAAGTGTCTTTTGGTAGGTTGAAGAGGTTTTTTTAGAACTGACTCTTGCTCATATTGAGACTTGACTTCGGCACCGGGATAAACGGAGATGAACGGAGACTTTCCATCAGAAATTATTACAGCAAAGACTATCACCATATTTGAACAGTTTTTCACGATTTTTGGTAATTTTTCTTTTTTCTAACAATGTTAGGTTGCTTGGATCAAATAAAAAGTTTCTACAATGTTTCCGCACCACGTAATTATAACGACCTGGATCTTAAAGACTCCAAAAATAATTTAGAAACATTTCCAGACTTTTCACCCTATCGGGTTGGCTAATAATTAATGTCGTATTTTAAAATCGCGCCAAAATTTTGTTACGATTTCTTTTATTTCATCATTTTCACACTTCATTAGCTTTCCAATATGCGTTCTCCCAATTGTATTAAGCTTCGCTATATTATGCTCAACCACTTCGAGAAGGGATGGTCTGCGGCACCGCCATATCGTGATCTCGTTGGCACTTTGGCCGGTCAAAAGTTCGATGGATTCTTGAATTCTGCACAATTTGTTAGCACTATGTTGTAGCTCAGATCAAGAGCTACAAAATCCATTTTATAGAACAGTTTTTGAGTTTAGGAGTGTTGAGATATAGACTCTTGAAATAAAGAAATTCCCTTAAAAAATGACCAACATCGAATTTTTTTTGATTATTTTCGAATTTCAGTCATTTTTTATTGGGATCGTTTTTCTTCAAAAAACCATATCTCAACACTCTTGAACCCGAAAATTATGCTGTAAAGTGGGTTTTGTAGCCCTTGATCTGTGCTACAACATAGTGCAAATACCTTGCGATAGTCCCCAACAGTTAATCGAACTTTTGACCGGTCAAAGTGCCAACGAGATCACGATATGACCATCCCTTCTCGAAGTGGTTGAGCATAATATAGCGAAGCTTAATACGATTGGGAGAGCGCATATTGGAAAGCTAATGAAGTGGTGAAAATTATGAAAAAAAAAGAAATGACGTAACAAAATGCCAAATAAATATATTTTTGGCGCGGTTTTTAAATGCGACATTAATTATTAGCCAACCCAATAATTGAAACTTGAAGGCTGATTTACGATGGGTAAAGACCAACCAATCATTTGAATGTTTTAATATAGGTGACTATCACTTCTCCTATTTTACTATTATTTCATCATCAAGTTATTTTGAGTAAAACAAACAGTAGAAACATCTAAAAAGTTTAAATTTCTAAAATAAATCACGTTGTGCGGTAAGTTTAAAACAACGGGAAAGCTATAATGTCAAGTGGTAAACAGCCTAAATACCTTTTCTATGAAACTTTATTGCAGTCATTGCGAAATTTCAACTTTCTTATAAAAGGAGCAATAAGACGTCTGTAAGCAGCTACACACATTCTTTTTCTATTAAGAAAATATTAAAATCCAGCCAAAAAGTGCATGTTTGTTAGCGTTAACAATGACAGCCTCTAGGAAGGAGAAACTCGGTTTCTTCCATGTCTAAATGTCACTTCTTAAAGTTACGTGCAGGTGTTTTTTGTGTGTGTGTCTCCGAGCTTAGAACTAAACTTTTTTGGAGAATACAAATTTGTGAGAGTGCAGCAATAATAATAACCTGCTTTTGGAATTTTCAATTGATTCTTTGGGTGTGTTCATTATTAAGTGTAAATGGCAAGGACTAAATTAAATTTTGTTGACTGTGAGAAGAAATGCGAGGCTCATTTAGTTCCACAATGTTGGCCTTGTTACTCTAGGGATCATGTGTAGGTATAGTCGAACCTTGGTAGCCCGACTGGCGCCTGCCCGCCCCCCTTCAGAAAATCCTGGCTACGCCTGTTTGATAATGAAATAGAAGATCTTTAACAGCTTAAACAATAATAGTTAAGGCGCATTACCTCTTTATAAATTCTAGTCCAGTAAAGGGATTTAAGTGCTGTCTGTGTCGGCATAACCTACTTATTATGTAAAAAAAAGTAATGTCAACAGACTATATAATCTACTAAGATGATTGAGTAAAAGTCAAATAAGTCTTGCTTTCAGACGAGCCATGGTAGACTTTTCTGAAGTTGTGAAATATAGCAAAGAATCTTCAAATTCACAATTTTAAAGTAAAGTGAAAAATTACTTAAAGAGAAACCAGGGAAGCGCTTTAAAGTAATTACTTTCTCACCTTTTTTAAACGCGATTTTTTTCAAAAACAGTCTACACCGCACTCACAGCACTCGGTTTGGCCGGATTTCTATTAAAATGGTGAGATTCGGCCCTCGATATAACGCCACCCAGGGGTCGGCCCAAAGGGGTGGCGTTATATCGAGGGTCGACTGTACCGTATTTTCTCAAATTATGTGCGATCCCGGCCCAATTCAAAATCCTGTTCATGGTATCATGTTTTGACGAATTTTTGGCAGCCAACTTTTATGCAAATCGCCACCTCCACTTTTACTGCCATAAAAGAAACAATTTTTTGTTACCGTAAAATCTCCAATGCCCTCCCCGCTCCTTCAAAATCGTGTTCTAGGCATTGTATTTTTGACCAACTTTTTGCAAGCGACTCTTATGCAACATAGCAACCAAATTGTAGCTCACTTCACTGGCTACAATTTGGGAGATAAGTTGCCTAAGAGTCACCTAGAAAAAGTGGATAAAAAAACCAATGTCAATAACATGATTTTGAAGGAGGAGGGGGCATTGTTAGAGCTTATACAGTATATTAAATTTATTTAAGCATGATCTATGACTTTTTCGACCCTTCTAAGACATTCAACAATTTATAATTTTATGTTTGCATTTATAATAACACCATTGGAATATTCTCTTCTCACATTTCACAAATAGTTTTTCGAACTTTTTCATCGGCAGTACACACAAATTTTTTCTCCTTCCTTATCCAACCGTATAATTTGGCCGCATTTTTACTTGCTAACCAAATGTAGGAAAATAGTGCAGGCGAATAGGTGAGGTCTACTTCATGTCTCCTGCAGCTCCTTTGAGGGCACAGTCGACTGGGGGAGTTGGGGTTGAGATGCGCACACTAACATACCTGAGACATAAATCACTCGAAAATAGCTCTGGATGCATAAAACACGCATGCATATCAGAGTTTCTATATGCGGTAGGTCCCAGTAATCAAAAGTATGTTCAAATACCCCGTTTTTAGCTTTTTGGGGCATCCAAGTGCCCACTTACCGGTGGTTTAACTTCTTGCCTCGAAGCAAAAGTCGACTTTTGGTCACATTTTTTTTCACAGGAAAGTGCCTCAGAACACCTCTTTCTATCTTCTTCAGCGTATATGAATTGGTTAAAAGACATTATCCGTTTACCATATAAAAAATTACACCTCATTTTTATTACGTCTTCTTGAACAAACAGATTTTCAAGGAATTAAAATCGGTTTAATATCAAGAAAACATGACTTGACTGTTTCCGTCAGGCACAGCCCTATGCGAATAACATACTCTGCACGAGATTCATCTTTCATATATGTTAATTGTTTCAAGAATTTCCTGTTTACATGCCTATCTAAAACCAATGGCAATATTTAGTACTTATAAGGTAAAATAAATGTTAAAACAAAAGATGCGTGCTTTTAAGAATTTAATATTCTGTTCTCGTCTCAAAAACTATTCAATGTATTAGTAAATATAAAAAATGAGAAACAAACATTTTTCAATCTGGGATTATTTCTAGTTATTAACCATTGAAAACTTTTTAAAATTAATTTTCCCTTTAAAGGGGGGGGGGGATTTGTAAGCCACGGATTTTTAAAGCTTTAAGGGGGGTAATAGTTCATATACGCATCGTCTAGGTCGATGGATCGAATACCACTGGGTGCACACCTTATTTTTTTGCCCTTTTTTACGAGTTTGGTATCAAAAT
>JAKMXJ010063476.1:0-11075 GCA_029339935.1 Anguina tritici | reverse complement strand
TAAATTGAGGCGGGTCCACAGTGAACAAACAAAGGGCAAGGAAATCAAAATATTTCACAAAATATAATTTCATTCAATATTTTTTCACGCATCTTCCCCATTTCGGTCAGCTAAAAATTCGGGCGAATTCTTCTAGCAATGGATGCGGCGTAGAAACGGGCGAAAATTCCACAGTCATAACTGCTGATTTGCCGCGGTATGCCCTGAAACGACTAAATTTAATAAACCAATAAACTTACTTGATAATTCTCCACTCGCAGCTCAAAACCATGCTCTTTTTTTGCGTCCGCTTTTTCAATTATCCATCTATAACTACAGCGAACAATATTTTATCGATAACAATGTTTAAAAAAATTCTAACTACAAAAAAGAAAAGACAGGAAAACCAACAGAAATAATATCCGACGGAAAAGTGTCCCGACGGAAAAATGTCCAACGGAAAAATTTCCTGTACCGAAACCGGGGGTATTTATTTTTCGGTCGACCTTCAAGAGGGATCTATTAAAAAGGAGTTTCTATTCCAGAAAATACGGCAAAATAGCTTCTAGTTCTCACGGGTCTTCTATCTTACGAAGATTTCCTCAACTCTTTAGCGGAGGTCTGCTACAATTTCGTATATCACTCTTTATCAGATATATAAAAATTGGGTTTTCGACAAAAAAGAAATTCCGTATAATTTTCGGCCTGGTATTTTTCCTGATATTTTAGGGCGAAGGCGACCATAGGTTTTTTAGCCAAAAGGCTTACCAGCATTGTCAGCAATGTTTTCTCCCTGAGTGTTATTTCCATTGATTTTGTTAGGGGTGTACTCGGTCGCATTTAGAACTTGAAAGCCACTGTACTCTTCCACCACACACTCTGCCATCTTCTGGAAACTTTGCTGTGAGCTCTCACTCATCCAGCTGTTGAGACCACCCAGGGAATTCCACTGAACTCCACCATCATCTAAAGCATAAAAAAATAAGCACTACATTTTTAATCATTTAAAGCTACCGAAGGCATGAGAAATTTCATGTCCAGCCACCGCTCCAAGCCCACCTACACAATTTAACATAAAAGGTTGTTCGATATAAAAAACGAAAATATCGACCATAATTAATAGAGGCAGGCCAGTCTGGGTTGAACCATGGCTCACGGAGGATGCCTTCAGGGAAGGTGATCGAGTTGAATTCTGGCTGAAATTAAAACATTAAGGAGGTTTAGTTTTTTGGATGAATCACTTGATGATTAAATTTGAAGTGTGTTTTAGAGTATACTGAAAATTATTCCCCATGGAAATATATAGAATGAGGGTATACGGTTTTAGCCTGTAAGGAAAACAAATTATTACTTTATTTATGTTGCGCAGAAATGTTGTTTCCTTTTTTCTGGAGTCCTATTCAAATTTTCCATTGGCGTGAAAGAAAACATATACCAGGCAGATGGAGCAAGAAAATAATTACAATCAGTGGGGGATGACAAAGAGTAAATGCCTCTCTTATTTGCGTCCCTCCTAATTTGCATCCGCTCTCTATTGCGTCTCAACTCCAAGCCCCAAACCGCCTCGCCACTGAAGGGAGCTTGAGGGTTACAGCTGTCCCCACAGAAGCGCAATCTAGAAGACCCAATCCGTGAAAAGAAGGACGTGTGAATAAAGACAATGAAAAACCTTGTTTTGGGCCATTTGGAAAGGACGCCGAATAAAGCACTCTGACCAAAATCTTTCACCCTCCATTAAAGATTTGTCCTTTATTTGGGACACCGATTTTCTACGGCAACCGGACATTTAGCAAAAATATTGAAATTTGTCTGCCGACAAATAGCAAAATTTTGCTATTTGTCCGCTGAAAATTGTCTGCGGACATTTAGCAAATTTTTTTTAACTTGTCCGCGGACATTTAGTAAAATTATTGACTACTTCTTTTGCTGCCTTCTTTATTATTTTACATTTTGCTTTCTTGGATATATTCTTTTCTTGAAGATATGTCAAAGACTGAATGTGGAATTTACCATTTCTACGGAGTCGCCGGTCATAAAAACAAAGTCTATTGTGCGCATGATTAAGCATGGTGCTGGAAGGTCTATCATATCTACACTTCCAAGCGACAAAAGCATATCGAGGCAGATACGACGCAAAAATGCAAAGCATGGGTGCTAATTTTTCTGAATACGAAGCATTCCTGCTTTTTTGCTCAGACAAACTCGAGAACAATAGATTGCGAGAGAGTGCGTGGGATGGTGACTCCTTTGCAGTCTCAACTGACCGATGATTCCAATAGTTTTTAATTTATGAATCGCGCATGACTGACCCAGGTAGTTTGCTTTGTAGGTAGTAGTAATCTTTAATCTTTCCTCCACCTACTTACAGGAGGAAAACCAGATAGAAGCAAGGTAATTCAGTTTCAAGTGGAGGATGAAGAAGCTGTTCGTCACGCAATAGAAAGTTATTTTAGTTTTATTAGATTTCATAATAGATTTAATTGACATCAGGCACGAAGATAATCCAGAAGAGGACTTCAGAGTGGTGCGCCCAAAGCAGCATCAATTAGAGCAAATAATTCATACACTGCTTATGGAATGGGGAGAAAATTTAGCGGGAGGGGTTCCGACTGGTGAACAGCTGATGACATTCCTTCGCTATGTCCAGCGCCTCATCGGAGAAGAAGATCTTGTTGAGAAAGTTAAAGTTGTCCAGAAAAAAAGAAAACAGATCCCTTGCTTTCATTTCCACGATTATTGTAGAAAGGGCAAAAAACAATCAATATGTCAACAAATAGCAAAATTTTGCTAAACGTCCACCTACAAATTTAAAAATTTTTGCTAAGTATTCGGTTGCCATTTTCTACCAATTTTGGTTATTTTTTCGCCAATTCTGACGTCTCTATACCAAATATTGTAAGGTTGCTAATTCTGTAATTTCTTTTCTGAAATCTTTGCAGTTTCTCTACTAGTACTGCCCTTCTCAAATACGATAATTTTCGAAAGGATTTCCCTTTGAACGGTTATAATCCGACAAGCCAAAGATTCTGCACTTTCAAATTGTGCAGATGTCCCAGATCTGTATTTTTACAGGGAAAGCCGTAAGTCTGAAGTTGATAAGCTAAACCTAAAATCGAAAAATAGGTTAGGTCCATCAAGATCAGATTAGCCACTATGAAAAGGCGTTTTATGTCATGGATTTTCGGGTTGCTTCGGCTACTCGTAAACTTTTGGACTGCTTTCGGGTTGCCGGGTCGGCTACTCGACAGCCCTATACATGACCACTCAAAATGTATGCCTGAAAGTCAGCATACTCCAAATCACGCTAGCATAATGATCAGTAAATCTTTTTATAAATCATCTCCCTTTTTGACACTCTAATTTAAAAACTTACAGCATACCAGGCATTTACAGTACTTGGGGGTCCTACAAAATAGGACCTATCGACTCCACCCAACAGTTGTTTGTACTCCTGTTGTCTATTGTAGACTGTCAACTTTTGCAGAGCGGCTGAAATTTATATTGTAATTATTATTGAGATTATTGTGTGTGTTTACTGTAATAGGTGTCTTTTTCGATGCTTATCGATAGTGTTTCATAGCTCTTGTCAAGCAGCTCATTATCCATGACGAAGTCGGGATAAGCCAGGTTGATCTGCATGTCGTCCACTTTGGCAAAGGCACCTTTCCTCGAACTGTCGTCCAGCCAGTCCAATTCGTCCATTATCCCTGAAGTTTTTGTTGGTTGCATTGTCTTTGTTGTTCACACAAAATGGGATTTTTCACAACAAAATTTTTTCTTAACTTAGGCAAAACTTTAGGTTCACAGTAGACCAGTGTACGTTAGACGTGAAACAGTGTGCTTTCCGTTTTAAAGGGGATGTACATTGGGGTGTAGGATCTATTATGTTACCTCTATAAGAGTGACGAATGCTTTGGACCAATTTGCTGGTGGCTCTAAATCCAATTTATGCACTTTTAAATTGGACAAAGAAATCCCACTTTTTTATGTTTTCCCTCGCTTCTTGGGTTGGATACAGCAGTTCAGTGAATACTCTAGCATTTGCAAAAGTCATTTTGTCCATAGTTTGACGAGCACAGGACATTCTTGCCTGTTCATTATCTCCATCGAATGGATCTGGCCTGCTTCTGTCCCTCCTCAAATACTTCTGGGTGCCCAGGTCAAAACCAGAAGATTGGACTATTTTGACGTAATTGCTGGAGGACTTGCTTTTAGGGATGAATTTAGAGTTCTGGGTGAGCAGTCGGAAGAAGAAATAGTTGATCAAAAGGTTTCTGTCGAACTTGGCAGCATCACTCAGGTCTTTGCTCAGCTGTTTCACTGTATCATGTTCAGTGAAGTAGGCGGTGTAGGTGGACAAGCTGGCTGGTTTGATTGCAGCTAAGTCGGTGTAGTTGGAAATTTTCTGAACAGTTTTGCTAAATAACTGGATGAGATTAGCACGGCGTTTTCCATTCTTGGGAAACCGCAGATTTCTCTCGTTTTTAAAAAAGTGAATTTTTTCTTGCTCATTGCTTTTGAACCTTACAAAATCAATAAAAGATTATGTCAAACATTAAACATTTAATGATTCGACATCAAAAGAAAAGTGGTTTAGGTAGAGGTTATAAAAGTTACGAGACTGCAAAAAAGTAAATCAAAATTTTGGGTCTTAAAGAAAATACCTCTAAGGAAATAGCCGTTATATCTCTAATAGCTCGGTCACATAGTGAGAGTGAATGTACTTTGGCATTATGACCCCCTTTTCATCCACTCACACCTTACTCGTGGGTTTTTGAAATACTTACTTAACTTTTTTTAGCATATTCGAACGGAATCTTTGCCTTGGGGGACAGAGACAAAAAAACTTTTTGATCAAAAATTTTTTCTCCAAAATGATTAGCCTTTCCCTGATACATTCTACATCCTCCTTCCATTCACTCTCACTCTTACGCTCGCTATGTGACTGAGTCATAACAGAACATCATGGGGATCTAATTTTCAACATCTAAAAATTGACACTTGTTTACTGGGGGGGTTTGTGAGTGCTGGGTCGTGTTTATTTTTTTTATTTATTTTTAGTTTTTAAGGCACTTTTCCATACACAATTTGCTTCAAAACACATTATTTTAAAGATGTTTTTTGAAAAAAATGGTTAAAGGTTCTTGCAGGTTTTGGAAAAAATGAAACTTAAAAAAAGCTTTATATGGATGTTTTACATGCAAGCAAGGTCTTTTACGAGTGATTTGTGTCTAGGGTGCCTTGCTGTGCGCATCGCAACCCCAAGCCACAAGCCCACGCGGGGCTTGAAGGGTTAAAGATATGCGCAAAAGCTCACCCTGGAGATGAATCCGAACATAACACAAGACCTTACATGCATAATCCCACAATTTTTGCTCAGTTTCATCAAAGGAACGCGGTGTCCAAAACTCGGGAGTATGGGTGTAACAACATGTTTTTGTGCTATGCACAAGATTATCCGTAGAAATAATGTTTTACGAGAATTTGAGGTTTGAAAATGTGGAACACAGGAATTCCGTGACAATGCCGATCCCCGTAAAAGACCTACATCAAAGTAAGTCATCCAATTGACAAAGCCATAATCCTGATTGGCCTCTTGCAAACTCTTCAAATTGTCCCATCGAGAGAAGTTTCTTCTGAGTGCATCCCCAGTGCTGTAGGGAGCTCTAGCCAACATGACTTCCAAGGCTAAAAGCTCTCAAAAGTTAGTCAAAAAAGCCACAGAAAAACACTGACCCATCAATTTGTTGACATAAGAAGAGAGTTCTTTCTCATCCACTTCCTTTTGCATAACCTCCGCAAATCTCTTTAACATTTCCATAGCGTTGGCAAAATATTTAGGTTGCTGCAATTCCCAGGCCCCTGGTTGGTAATAACTTTTGGGGTAGACCAATGTGTTCTGGTCCAAAAACAGTTTGTATCCCTTTGGACCATTGGTTTTCACCAATTCCACGTCAACAAATGGAGTGACTAGGGTGTCGATGCCTTCTTTTATGGATAAATAAGCCATTGCTGTGGCCAGAGTATCGCCGTCAGGTAGAGGAGTGTCCACAGGACGGATTTTGTCAAAGATGGTCATCTGCAGCTGGGTGGTTTCCGAGAACATGTTTACCTTCTCTCGAATAATGTCTTTCAGATAGTCTGCCCCACTGCTGTTTTCAGCATCAGAATACAAATCATTGTAGGTGACAGTGCACATATCGTAGAAGTCTTTGAGTTTCTGAACGGCTGACGACGGCTGAAATTAGGGGTATTCAGACTTTATCAGTTGGATTTAGGAGCTTTAGGGTTTTCAAATATAGTTTTTGCTTCGACTTACAGTGCTTTGAAGGCTTTCTAGTGCATTGGCAAGTTTTCTGTAGTTTTCATTACGAGAAAAAGTAAAACTGAGTTCGTTTTTGTAGCTGCCACAGGCGTATTCATAGAAGTTTTCACAAGGATTGTAGCTGAAAAAAGAGGTTTTTGATAAATTTTCGCTTCATTTTTCAAGGGAAATTTAACATATTGTAACAAAAAATTGCAGTGAATATTTTCTTGTGATTATTTTAAGCCAAGTCTATACTCTGGGGCCTTATGACTGAGAGCCAATTTAGCCATCTTTTCCCAATCAAGTGTCCGGAGAGTGGAGGCGTAGTGTATTGGAACCAACAGTGCATCAGCAGATTGGCCCGCTAATCCAAAATAGCTGGTTTAATGCCAGCCACTACTATTGTCCTATCAACACACCAACTTAACGCCGGGGCCTTAGGCATCAAGCTGACGCTAATGTTAAAAGAGATTGTCCTTCTCACTGTATTTTTGCGAAGGAAATGCAGATTTTTTCCAAAAATACTTTTTCAATTCAACTAAACACGTGGAAACCGACCTGAAATTTACTGAAGCCTTGAAGTAGTTGAAAGCATTTCTGTAGGTAGAGAATTCCTTATCGTCCGCCTTCACAGCCTTAGGCACAGCCACGTTGATTTGGTTGGGGGGTAGGCTGGGCAAAGCTGAACATACCCAAAATAAATTTTCACCGGGTCCCCAAAACCAATAACTTACGTTTGGAGGAAATGTCGGTGACCCACACTTCACAGTGCTTTTCAGGCGCATACACTGAGTTGACGGGACAATTAAAGGCGTCCCTGAAGGCTGGAAAATTGCGCAAAGTGCCTAGGATGCGGTATTTAGCAGGGGAGTGGGGGTCGAAAATGATTTGGGAGTAGGTTTCCTCAGGATCCTGTTGGTCCATGCACCACGGCTGCGTAAAACTCAGGAAAAAGAGCTGGTCGTGGGTGAACTGGCCAACGAGGTCACTAGGTAAAGCACGGTCTGGACCATTCACTTCCAAACTATTGCGATAGGCACGGAAGGCAGCGTGGATTCCTTCAAATGGGAGAGATTTTAGTACTTGAACTCAATTCGGCTAGGGATTCTATATCCTTTCAAAATAGTGTCACCTCCATTGTCAGCAATATTCTCTCCCTGGGTGTTGAAGCCATTCAAACAGTTGGGTTGATACTCATCGGGATCTAGAGGGCAGAAGCCATTGTACTCATTAACTATGCATTTGGCCATCTGGTCAAAGGCTTGGCGGGAAGAGGCATCCAACCAGCCATTCAGAACACCCACCCCATCCCACTGCACCCCTTGGTCGTCTACAGAAAAGCTTGTTCATAGTTTTAGTTTTCGCTAAAATATCTTACCAAATCCGTGTGTCAATTCGTGCCCTGAAAATGTTAGGATTTAGGATACTCAATAAAGATCAATTGCACTCCAAAACTAACTGACCCACAACCACTCCTAGAGATCCAAAGTTAACAGCAGCAGGCCAGTCAGGGTCAAAGAAGGGGGGTTGGAGGATCGCAGCCGGCAAGGTGATACTGTTCACCTGTGGCTGGTACCTAGACAATGACACCAGAATACATCAATAATAAAGACAATAATCAAGCCGAAAACAAATTACCAAGCATTAACCTGCAAGTTTATTGCTTTAAGAAAAGAGAAAACTGATCCAAAAAACCAACCAAGACATTTGAAGAGCCAAACTCGTCCCTCATGACACTCTTTTTGAGCAAATAGCCAAATTGTTGTTTGTAGAGAAACTGGATAATCTTGTCCATGCTGCTCACAAAGCTGTCTTGCTCGTCGAAATGCAGGTCCTCATAGTAGGTCTCTAGCTGTGTGTTGTTGGTGATGAAGTCGGGGTAGGCCACGTTGGTCACTATGTTGTCTAAAACTTACCGCTATAAAGTATTGCTTCATAAAGTTCAGATTAGCGGCAGAAAAAATTTTATGAATGTGCCAAAAAGTGTATTTTGCTGGTTAAACTTTTCCGGCAGCTAAAAGTAGTACAGTTGACGCTCGCTATAACATAGTACACTACAACATAATCTTGCTACAGCATAATTTTTATCTGGTTCCCTGAGTTATGTTATAGAGAGAGTCGACTGTAATCCTTTTTTTCGCTGTTTTCTATCTAGTTTTCTGAATATGTGCTTATAGCAATGGTAAAACATATCCATTTTGTCAAAGGCGCCTTGTTTAGCAGAAGGACTCATCCAGGAAATCTGCTCCACCATGGAGCGGAAACCGAGCAAAATGCTGTTCAAGACTATCTGAGCCCCTCGTCTCACTCGATCTCGCTTTGGTTGGGGGAAAGCATGGTCCAGATAGACCTACAACCAGAATATTTAGACAAGTATTTCGAAAAGAAACCAATTTTTAAATCCTACTCTACTAGAAGCCATGTCCATGTTGAATAGAACTTGAATGGCACAATTTAGTTCTTCGTTGCTCTAGAACAAATTCCTATTAGCTTACTCGAAAATTTACTCTTATATGGTCAAAAATAGTACTACTGGATCGTCCTCTTTCTCATACTTGTCCACTTTCAAATACAGAGGGCGGCCAAGTCTAGGGTGATACAACTTGTAGCCGAGCACATTCTCAGAAACCACTTTTACTGATTCATCATCACGCATGGGTACATTGTTGACTAAAACTGTAAATTTGCACCAAAAAGTAGGCAAAAACCTTACTATTGTCACGCATGACTCTGAAGTAAAGGTAGTTGAGCAGCTGGTTGGGTGTAAAGCCAAACTCGTTCCCATTGGTCATTGCCTGGCCTAATTTCGACAATTGAACTGGCTCCTAAAATGAATGTGCAATTTAATTAAAAATAGGGATAGAAACAGATCAAATTAAGATACTATGACCGGATTTTAGGTTGCTCAAAATACCTTTATTGCGTTTTGCTCGTAGTTAAAAAAACCAGGCGCTTTTGACTTGGTCCTACAAACTGATTTTCTTGCATTTCAGTCATTTTAAAATTAATAAATTTGTTTTTCACATCATTGAAATCAAACCATGAGCACAAAATTGAAGTCCTCCTTCTGCATCATTTGTTTAACAGCTGACTCAGCATCAAAAGCAAGCTCTGAGAAGTAGGTTTGGAAGTCAAAGAAGGAAAATTTCTTGCTGGCTTCTTTGGCTGACATCCTCAAATTGAAATAATAGACGCACATTTTTATTCACAGCCGCAAAAAGCACCAACCAATTGTAGTTGCGATCAAAATATCTTCTGGTGTTGTCATCAGTCATGAAATTGTTTGCTATGGCGTATTCAAAATCAACAATATCCTTAAAAAAGTTTAATCAGCAAAATTTCAAAAAAGCGGACAGTATAAAATACCTGAGCGGCATTGTCACTGAAATATTTACAGTTAAAGTAATTAGGTCAATATTTTTTGTACCACATTTAGTTTATCTTGCACCTAATTTAATTCTTTTTGTACCAAATTTTGTCGAAATTTTTAATTTCTCACAACGAAGAATCAAATTTGGTACAAAAAGAATTAAATGGGTTACAGAATGAAATATTGGGTCGTAACATAAGTTATGGTATTTATTTAGTAACGCAATTTTTTCCGCCAATTATCAGGCAAGTGTGATATTCTTTAAACACCAATCGAAGGTTAGAGCTAAAGTTAGAGTCAAAGAAAGCTTTACAAGATGTTGTTATTGTTTTTCTGGGGTGATCAATTCACTAAAGAACGGAGTGTCAATTCGACAAGAATCACTACTTTCGACATTACCGTATACGCTGTAATAAACGGGCACCCGTAAATTCAAAAAACGTGTTTGCGGCTTTGTTTTTTCGACCTACTTTTTATTGGTAACTCCTGGCTGAGAATCGTAGCTACATTTTGGTATAAAATATGCCCATGACTTATCAATAAAGAGTAGGTCAAAACACAATGGCAAAAACTCGTTTTTTGAATTTAGGGGTGCCCGTTTATTACAGCGCATACGGTATTCATTTTAATTGTAGTGCTACCGATGCTGCTGGGGAAATTTGTGCAGTTTACGGGGAAAATGGGAGATAGTCATAGCGCTGCTGTCCATCTTTTTCTACCAGCTCCCAAGTGGTTTGATAACCATCGTCCTTTATAAGTGCATTCAGGCGCCCTTCATTAAATTCAGTTGGTGGGCCAGAGCGACGCGCATCGTTAAGGTCAAAACTACCGTTTTTGAATTTGAGAAACCAAACATTTTTTTGCAGGGTTTTTGGCAGCTTTTCGGACAAGTTTGAGTGCGTAATAACGTATTTTGGTTTATCCTGTGTGTAAACACAAACAAATAAAAACTAGTCAGAAAGTTGCTAGAAAAGGCGCGAAATAGAAAAAATTCACAAAAACGGAAAAACGCGAATATGGCAAAAGTCAACGGAAACAATTAAGTAGAGATGTGCACGATGCGCTATGTCGTATCGCACGAAATAAGGGAAAAAATATCACATCACAATAACGCACAAATTCGCTTTATTTTTTCGAATATATTTTTTAGATTTCTGTTATTTTTACTTTTTTCTTTTAACATTCGGACGGTCGATTATAACAACAGCTGGAATAGACTCAGAAGTTCATGCTAAATCCGAATTTGCAAAAAAATTCCGAAAAGGGTGGTCTGTGGGGGTGAAAATTGCTATTTTCTGAAACACGTTAAAAAAGCTGAGTGTCCAAATATTCAAGGCTAGATCTCACCATACAATAATTTTTTTTAATACAAATGACCACTTATTTTAAAATGCGTGAAAGCAGCTATTAGATGTGCTA
>JAKMXJ010063472.1:0-12055 GCA_029339935.1 Anguina tritici | reverse complement strand
AAACGTTTATTGGACCCATCAGCATTCAACCACATAAAATTCACTGATTTGAGACCACAATCGAAGAACATATCAGGACCATTGAACTTCCTCCTCCAAACAAAGTCGGAAACATAACTTTCACAAAGAGCTCTAGCCGTACCAAATTCTTTCTTATGCCGCAGTTTGTATTTTCGCCAGAGAGATTCCACTGTTTAAGTATCAGAAGTACAGGGAAGGCATATATAGGAAAGGCATGTATACAGTCAGTACAAAGCAATTGTTGGTATAGTATAGGGATCCCCTAAACATCAGAAGTACCCATAATATTATTGATTTTTGGCTATTTCTTAATTTTGCGTGAATTGATACCATAAAAAATAAAAATTGGAGTAAAGAAATAATGGAGGTTGACCAGAGGTGGGTATCGAACTTGCAGCCTAAAGCAGTTTTTGAACGGAAAGCTTTACCAGTGCGCCATGCAAACCTTATCTGCATTCCCGAAAATACACCTTTATGTATTTTTTGAAAAGCTGTTAAAAGGCCAAAATTTAGAAGGCATTTTTCAAAAAAATGATTAGATGGAGCAAGAGTGCATAGTAAATACAATAGCAGAAGTAGTACTATGATGTTATTCTAATGTTTAGACCAGCGGAAAAGGCGCTATCTCTGGGGCGCTTTCCCACTCCACCCTGCAAAGGGGGCAACTCCGGTGGTTGAGGTTGGAGGAGCCCATGGAGAGGGGCGAGTACCGGTTGAGATGGGAGATGTTGTTGGTCCTGAACCACTTGCGCACACACTTCTCACACCCGATCAACTGGCGACAATAGAGACAGCCGACCGGCTTCAGTGCTTCGTCCTCCATGCATATTGTGCAACTGCCGGCGACGCCCACACCCTCATTCACTCCACTGGTGCCTGGCCTGTTCTCCTCCGAAATTCGACGTCTTTTCTTGGAGAGGGGACCGTTGATTGCTGTAATTGCTTTTAGTTTAAAGTCGTTTACATTTGGGTAATTGCACCGACCCTCCACCAACATGCAGTCCTGTGTGCTGGACCTGGCAGCTTCCCTGGCAAACCTCTCAGCTATCAGTCGGTCCTCCTCTATCTGGCGCTGTCTTCGCCTGGAGGCTGTCAGCTGGCGGAGACGCCTGCCCTCTCTGTCAGGGTGTTCATCCACCAATATTTGCAGCTGGGCTGGGGTCTCTTCAACAGCTCCACCCGCCACATAAGCCACCTGGGAAAGGTATTGTTTTGCGCAATGCAGGCTCAAAACCACTCACTTGCACCCACCCTCTGCCCCTGCGTCTTGGATTGTTGACATTGAGTCTAGCAGGACTGGCTGTAGATCTGGGCGGAGGATTGTTTTCTCGGGTCAGTATGACGCGCACCTAGATTTATGACCCGCTTTATGATTACAGCCCACTCTGCCACTTGTGCACCTACCTCATTGTCCACCTCTGAACCAGAGTGGGAGCTATCCGGCGAAATCCTGATTGTGGAGTTGTGTAAGGTGCGTCTGCGAGGTGCACTCTCATTTAGCACTGTCACCTCTCCATCTGCTATTTCGTCAACATTGTCTTCTTGCCCACTTGTGGGAGACACGATCCGACGCCCAATGTAACGGGGAAAAGCATTTCCAGCTAAAAACAATCTTTGCTTGTGAAAAGGGTTAAAAATGGAGAATACATGCCTCTGGGCCTCAAACCACTATAGGCAGAGTTGCGCCTGTTCACAGCACTTTCCTCCAAAACTGTAACCAACATTTATGAACATTAATACAGGAATAGAGGGGACCACCTTCAACCGATATTCTTCGGGGGATGACCTGCTGGGTTGCTGAAAGCGTAATGCACTCATAGACAACTCCTATCTGCTCATCATTTGCAGCATCTAAAACCGGGTCAATACAGTCAATTATCGGTGCGACGACACCCCTCGAATGTCCTCTCGAGGGTGCCAATACATCGAGAATTTCCAACACATACAAACCTTCATTGCTAAAGGTGCCACTGGTCTCCGTCTCTGCCCGAGTTGTGACCCCTTGATTGTCAAGCTGGTCGTCAGAAGAAGATATTCTCGGGTTCCCACCTGCATTTCTCCTATTGCTCAACCTATCGACCACAGAGGTTGGACTGTTTGAGTGAAGGGAGTAGGGAGTGTGACCCCGGCTTCTTCGAATGGCAGTATTCCTACGCAAAGGTAGTCTCCTTCTAGTTCTAGAGCCTCTCACTGGGGACTGGTTGTTACTCCTCTCGGAACTTGAGCTTAGCCGTCTGGGCCACTGGCCCACCATCACCCTCACATTGGGCATCACTGTTTGGGATGCATTGGTTGCAGGAACAGCTGCTGCTGCTTGGGCCCGACAATTTCTGGCAGCTTGCCCGCCCGGAATAACTTGTCTTCGGGCTAAAATTTTGGTAAATAAAGGTTAGGCGAGATGATTACTGTCAAATGAGGTTAGTTCGTATAAGAACTGAGTATAAGAACTCAAATAAGTAGGGGTAACAGCAAGGCATTGGTGGTTAAATGGTGGGGGATGGGTTAAAACCTGGGTGTACGGTCAGTTCTAGATAAAAATGTTTTATCATGGTGTATAGTCTTGGGTTTACAGTCGGGTGTGCAGTCAAAAAATATCAACTCAATCCGGTTTTAACTCGTTTGTATCAGTTCCCATCCTTCCAATTTCAACTCCTTCATATTTTAATCCTATATCCTTTGCGAACAGGGGCATTGTGCTGTCTTTGCTAGCGAAGCCAGCAATAACCACCTATATTATTGGTTGTTGCCTTGCCTATTGCAACTATATAAAAGTCGAAACATCGTAAAACGGAGTTCAGTAACACAAATATGGACCATAATATTGACAGGAAAGAGAAATTTTTGTCTACGGTCAAGTCAAACCTATATGTTTGTTTAGCGCTCATGGTTATGAGAACAGAAGTAAAGGTGGAAGGCGTGTCCCTGGGTGTCTCAAATATCTGTTAGTGGTGGGTTCGCGGTTCTGTCATGGTGCTGCCTGTTGGGAGCGGCCGTAGCTGAGTTTCCGCCCCTTTCTTGCTGAGTTTTCCCCCTTTTTTGTGTTTGCAACAAAAACTCTGTGACTTCTCCCCCTTTTTCTGAGATTCCGACGGTTATTTGAACATTTACCGAATAGGTCAGCAAACTATGGTAATCTAGTCGAAGTGATGCGAGAAACACGGTTTGTAAGAAGCAAAACACCGGTTTCGACCACCAAAACCCTTCAACTCTTGCTTTCAAAACCCTTCTTTTTGGAGAGTGGCTACCCCAAGTTGAAGGGCTTTGGTGGTCGAAACTGGTGCTTTGGTCCCCTGAAACCCTGTTTCCCGCATCATTTTGCGTAGGATAGCATGGTTTGTTGGCCTGTATGGTAAAATTTTTAAGTAAGGAGTGGGAATTCAGTAAAAAGCAGCTGAAATTCAAACTTTGTGTGGTAAATTCGAAAGGGGCGGAAACTAATTGAAAAAAAATAGGTGGAAATTCAGTAAAAAGGGACGGTAAATCAATTTTATCCGCTGGGAACGGATACGAGGACGAATGAACATTTTTTTCTGGAAGTGATTGGATTGAACATTGGAACTGAGGTTTGGAACTGAATGTTTTAAATTTATCTTGAACTGACTAGTCCCCTAAAACCTGGACGGTGTAGGTTCGATTCATGCTCTCATCATTCCCCATTTTTAGCCGAAATTTTTTTATTTTTTTTGTTCTACTCCAATTAATAACCTTGCGTTGTCCTCCCTCTGCCTGCTCGCTGCTGCACTAGACGTCTTTGGGTAGCAGTAGTAGTCTGTGTTTCTGCATTATTGGCAGTGGTGGTTGAGCTTGTGGTGGAGACAGCCGAGCTGGACCTCAAAAAGTAGCGGTGCTGACTGGAAGCAGTGGAACTGGGGGTCACTTGCCGACTGCTGGAAGACCTCAGAGTGGTGCCTCGAGAAGTGCCAGAATCTGAGGATATGCGGCGGAGAGCATGGCGTCTCTGCAGGGGTGAGTGGGAGAAATCCCTTTGCCTTGATCTCAATCCCCCAGCAGCTGCTCTGCGGGGCGGCAGTACTCGTCGCACAGGGCTTAACCCTCCAGCAGCTGCTCTCCTGGGCGGAAGTACTCGTCGCGCAGGCCTCGGCAACAGCTCTTCAGTGGTTGTGGAGGCTGGGGTGCTGGAGTGGACGGAGAGGGCATCGTCCAATCCACTCAAATTTGATTATATGATTTTTACGGTATAAAAGATAATATTTTATGTAGTTTTACTCCAAAGAGAGCTCCTCCTCGTCCAAATTTCTGTTGTCGTTGAGAATGTGTGAAGCCAGCGAGAACTGGTCAGATTCAGCCTCTTCCAAATCAGGTGAGTAGCTTGGGCTTCTGGTGGCATCAAATGAAATATTAGTCAAATCAGCCGAGTCATCACTCTCCATGGCCACTATTGAGTTTTGAAAGCCTGCAAAATCTAAGCTTTTATGGACTAACTCCTCCTTATTAGTTGTGATTTTGCTTTGGTCAGCTCAGTGGAAGGCCGACGGTCTTGGAAAAATTTGGTGGTGGTAGGTTCCATTGGTAAAAGGACAATTCCTTTTTCTGAACTTTTTTTAGCTTCAAGTAAAAATGCCCATTTTTGCCAACATTTTTTTTGTTCTGAAGCCTCTAAGTAGCAAAAATGTCCTCAGCAATCCGAACCTGTAGAGAAAATTTCAAAAAAATTCTTCGCTGCTGAGATATGATCCAAACTTAGACTGCAGTCATTCGAGAACAGTGGTAGCCCAATTTTTAGTAACGTATCAGCAACCAAGCGTATTTTTTAGGGTCGGATTCCTGAGGACATTTTAGGTACTGGAGGCTCACAGAATAAGAAACTGTACACAAAAATGGGGAGACGGACGTTTCCTCCTAAAACCGTTTCCCCACAAGGTAGATTACCTTCTGATTTACTTTCAATGAATTTTTTGACCAAAATTGACTCATCGCCTTGGCCCCCCAAGGTAAACCACCTCGGGAGGGTACCTGGATGCTCCGAAAAGGCTAAAAAAGACAGAGTATGAACATAGTTTTGTATACTGGGACCCGGCGCATATAGAAAATCTGTTGTGCATATATTTTTATGCATCCAGAGCTATTTTTTGGGTAATTTATGTCTCAGGTATGTTTGTATGCGCATCTCAACCCCAAGCCAAGCTAGGCTTTGGGGTTAGGGATGCGCGCACAGACTTACCTTAGAGATGAATCCGAGCAATACTCTTGATGATAAATACATTAGAGACTCCTTTTTCCAATTTCCATTAATAAAAATATGGTATGGTTTCTATAAATAAGGTGTTTACCTTGGCGGAACAAGGCAAAAAGTCAATTTTTGGTCGAAAATAATCAATTGAACATAAAATCGGAAGAACTGTACCTAAGGGCAAAACGTATCTTGGAGGAGGAAGGGCTTTAGAGAGGTAAGATTTCAGGGAGGAACGGTGTATACCCACAATAATGGGCATTTTTACTGAAAAATATCAAATATTTTGAAGAATCACCACGAGCATTCCTAGATTAAATTCCGTCCCAGATCATTGCAAGGGCGTGTATTTTTGTCTCCCTACACACAACTACAAATGAAAAACAACTTGTGTGCACACTAGAGTTGTGAAACGAGCACACGCAAAAAACATGCCACTTCTA
Organism: Anguina tritici; assembly: GCA_029339935.1. Taxonomy (NCBI): domain Eukaryota; kingdom Metazoa; phylum Nematoda; class Chromadorea; order Rhabditida; family Anguinidae; genus Anguina; species Anguina tritici. The sequence continues at coordinate 6,400 of JAKMXJ010063472.1, read as the reverse complement.
GTATACAGTTGAGTCTCCCAATAAAATACCTTTGCAATAAGATAAATCTACTAATAAGATAACCTCATGGAAAAACATTCGGATAGGTTATAGGAAAATTGACGTAAAGTGAGTCACCGAATAGGATATTCTCCCGAGAGATACGATATTTGTCGGTCCTGACGGTTATCTTACTGGGAAATTTGGCTATAGTGGAGTTAACACTTGAGGCCTTTTGCTCAAAACATTATATAGGTTGTAGGATTTTAGCGGACTTTAGCAAAGTAAAGATAGCATTTAGATAAGTTTTTGAATGGCAAAAACGCTGGCTGGGCCCAGCTTTTGTCCTACTATATAGTTGAGTCTCCCAATAAGATACCTTCCCAATGAGATATATCTCCTAGTAATATAACCCCATGGAAAATATTTCGATGGTTTACGGAGAACTTGAAGTAAAGTGGGTCTCCCAATGAGAAAAAAATTATCTCCCAACAAGCTAACATTTTGGTGGGTGCCCGAAGTTATCTTGTCGAGAGACTTGACTATAAGCCAGTTTGTCTTTGTTTTGAAGTCTATATTTAGGTTAAATTGCAGTAATTAAGAGAAATGTGTGATGGTGCAAATGATAAAAACAAGTGGTGATAAACAGAGAATATTACAATGTCAAATCACTGCTCTTGCTGCTAAGCCAAATGTTTGAAGGGACTGCAGCGGAATGCCACAAACAACGCTGCCAACTAAATCAAATTCAAATTTATTGGATTTTATTAGTTGTTGGAATATATGTTCTACCTCTGTTGTGTCGGAATAATGATTGGTTAGACCCTACTAAACCATATCTCTCATTATTTAGCAGAATGTCAAGAAGTGTCTGCCCTAAGGCGGCATTACAAAACAGATATGAGCGTGTCCTTCAAGAGATATAATGTTTTCTTAGCATAATTGGTGTTGCCACACCTTGGAATAAGGCCTGAATAGCTGGACATATGACAGTTGATGATGACAACTGCCAATTTTGCTTTTGAGGGCATACAAAGCCGTAAATTTAATGCGACTGTGCTTGTGGCTCCGCAGCTCAATGGTAGAGCCGGAGAGGGTCCAGTTCGCATTTGGCGGGGATCCTCAAAATCTGCAAAAAAATTCTCTACCCTACACATGACGTGTTGATCCCTATTGGGCGATTTTTGCTATATGGAAAATGCTACAGGGTTAGTCAAAAGTACACTTGCCTTTTTTCAAAATTTGGTCAAGTAAGCTCATTGCTCGTCCGGTTCCCGTTTTTCAACCGTGAACCTCAGCGTGAGACACCAGTAATAGTGCAAGATATTGCGCTATAATTCTCCGTGCGGACTTCTCTTAAATCCATAGGAAGATGAGAGAAAGAGGGAAGCAAAAGACACACGAGAAATTTCCATTTTTCTTCCCAGTTTCAAAGTTGAGTTCGCTTTGGTCGAGGTTTAGCTGCGATGGCGACATAGGTAGAGGCGACATTCTCTCCACTTCTTGCACTTCTTTGCCAATCTTATCCCCTCCTATACTTATTGATTCAAACCGCTTGACTGGTTCACTGACCGTTGTTCGATGGACTTCGAACAGCTTGGCGATATCACTGGCAAACCGATCCCCTTGCCTTTTTGAAGTAAGTCAACGAAAGCAGGTAGCAAGTTTGGTTTCATTCTGAAAACACATAGATAATTTAATAGAAAAGCCAGAAAGAGCCCGAAAATGAATTGCAGACGTAAATTTAAATTCAAGAATTTGGGGCAAAGAAATTGAGAAGATGTCGTTGTGTTTTCAGTAACCATGTTGTCAACAAGCTGCTAGGTTTGACTAACCCTGAAAGGGGCTAGAACCCAGCTTGTGGACTACTCATTTCTATATAACTTCAGTCGCCGTAAAAGAGGCATGCCATCAGGCATGAAGGAGAGGAGAATATTTGGAGCTTTTGGAGGATTTCCACCGCTCCATCTCCGCCCCTCCCCCCTCCGCCCCATTTTAAAGTGTCAAGGTGATAAAAACATAGGTTTTCATGTAGGTGATATATAAACTATTAATTTATTCACGCGTTTTTTTATTATCAACCAAATAACTTATTGATCTTATTGCCCGCTTTCCCAGCCACATTAGCCATTTTTTTGGCTTGTTGAGCAGGCTGCACCACCTTGCCCACCTTGCCCACCTCCTTCGCAGTTTTCTGGGCGACCGCCTTGCCACCCCCTTCTATAGCTTTGGCACCTGTGCCAACACTGTCACCCACCTTCTTGCCTGCCACTTTCAAGGCCTTGCTGTTGAGCACTTTGCCCGCTTCAGCTATCAACACCTTGCCTTGGCCCTCTTTGACAAATCCTATCACAGTTTTGAGCCTCTTCAAGGTCTTGGCTAAAACAGTATCTTTGAAGGAAGTTGCGTAGCAAAAATACTGAACCAACGATTGGCGAAATTGGCCAGTACGGCAAACTCTCCAAAGAAAGCATCTTCCAGAAATTTGACGGCGCACATCTGCAAATATTTAGCTGAAATAGAAAAATAACAAAAATTGTAGTTTTACTTGACACCCAGGATTCAAAATGCCCATTTCAGCCATGTTTATGATCATGTTGACGACTTCATTGGCCTTCTTTTCCGACTTGGACCCCTCTGAATTGAGGAAAATTACTTGGAAAGTTTGCTCATATTACTGAAAGCAAAGTTTTTTGTTTGAAAACTCTTGAACAACCTCACAAAAGGCATATCTAATATTAGACTCTAGTCTGATAACCCCCTTCCCTCATTGCTTTGGGGTACCAAGGCAATTATTGTCTCAGAAGTGAGGCACGGTCCTTTGATCCAAAAGGACGTCTGGTTCAAAAAAGGTCAAACTTCATACAAAAGATCAAACCGGTTCCCCGCCAGCCCGTCCTCGAAATGCCGCCCGCAACCGTTCAACATACGGTGACACCAAACAAACCGTGCCCAGGCTAAATGCTAGATAAGTCGAGGTAGGTTTTAAGTTTAGTTTTTTGAAGTTGCTTATAGAAGCCTAACTCCCCTCCATGCATTGCAAGCAGGGGGCATTATGCTGTCTTTACGAGCGAAACGACCAATACTCACCCCTACTATGAACCTCCAAACCCGAGTTGGTCATATATCTTTGTGATCGAAAAAGATGATATGGTAGACATGGAGCAATATCTGGAGAAAAGCCTCATTTTAAAGCGCACAAATAACGCCACAAAATGTGGTATGACGTGCTGTAACTCCAACTTAAAATGTTGGGACAAAGCCACTTTTCAAAACTCGTGCAATGATTTTCCACTACTTACCACTATGTTTTTGTGTGTTGTCCGATTTGACATGTTGCGGCTGTTGACCACCATTTTTCCAATGTTTCTCTCGCTGTTGGCCGTCTTGTTGAGCACTTTTGTGTAGATTATGCCGCTTTCTGTACTTTTGCTGTCTGTGCTCCTGATGTGAAGAAGGTCTCTGTTTGGGGTGGTAGGTGTTGTGGTTGGAGTGAGGGTGGTGGCGGGCAGGGGAGGAAGACTTGTCAGGCACATGATGCCTTTCTCCATGCTTTCTTTCCTTGTTTTCATGCCTTGCAACGTGATTTTCTAAATTTACATTAGTATTTTCCCAGTTGCAGAGCGGAGGGAGAAAGGGGGAGGGGGTGTATCATAGAGCCGAGTCGAAAAGACACTTACACAGTCGAACCCCTCTATGATGTCACCCCTCTATAACGCCACCTTGTAGCCGGTCCCTAAGGGTGCCTTATGAAGGGACAACTGTTCTAGGAAATAGCTCAACTTCCTGCATATGTAACCAGAGCATAACTCACTTCTATTATGTTTACTTCTAGGCATGTGCCCCTGGCTGGAGTCCACCCCCATGATGATGGTTTGGTGGTAGAGGTGCTCTTCCCCACTCCTAGAAGAAGACACTTCACCCCTACTGCTGCTGCTCCTCCAATGCCTTCTTCTCTTGCGTCCAGCTGACTTCTTGTGACTCCTTCTTGCTTTGTACCTATGCTTTTTTCTTCTGGTTCTGTGCAGTTGTTGCGTATATGGGTTGTATTCATCATCGCCATCCCCAGTGTAGACGTTGCGGTTGGAGGCCACCTCTTCGTCTGATCTCTTGACTCTTGGCTCTTGAGACATTTCAAAGCCAGAAAAGCTGGTTGGAGAGGTGCTAGGAGGTGTGCAGTTTGTGCAAGCATAGCGCTAAACAACCTGGGACCTTAGTAGGAAAGATTAACGCAGTGCCACACCTACCATGCTCTCACTGAGTGCCCAATCGCCAGCTAGTAGGCAGTAAATCATCAGTAGGTTGGTTTGCAGAACTAGGACCACCAGTCTCCCTCGTTTCATCCTGCAATTCTGCCAGGGCTGAAAAACGTTTTGCTGCTAGCGCTTCTGCTGGTTAGTTGTTTTTCAATAGGGAAGTCTGTACGCGCATCTCTAACCCTAGAGCTTGGGAGGTTTGTGTCTCAAGTTCGCACATTTTTGCCTTGGACCCCCTGTTACAGTTTTGCTCTCAGCCAGCACATTTCTCTTTTTTGCTTGTTATTCTATTAATTTTGTCTGCTTTTAGATGGACAGAAATCATATTCATCACGTTATGCTCTTTGCTTGTGAGGCTAAAAAATTCCGCAAGATATCGATGGCTCCTTTTCCGCAAAACCTTCAGGAATTTACCTCAAAGAAATCAGTCGCCTAGGAGAAGGACTGGAAAAAGTAGTGGCGATTATTGGCTGTTATGTCTTTTGTTGAATAAAAGCTGGAATCAAATTGGTAACTGCAAAAAACCTGCAATTATGGCAGCACACAGACTTGGCTGCAAGATTAATCCGAACAATAATAATGAAAAACATGGTAAGCTACCTATAAATAGGGTGTTTGCCTTGGGGGACTTGGGGGACCAAGGCAAAAAGTCACTCTCTGGAGTCACACTTTCCCCCACTTTCAAAAAAATCAACTCTTTGTGTAGAAAAGTGTCTAAAAACTCTTTTTGGTAGGATCAAACTGGGAAACCAGTCTCGGCTTTTATTGGTTTGGAGTGTGTTTGCACAGCTTGGCCAGTAGGAGCTCAACCTCTCCTCCAAATACTCCCCTTTTATTTTGCCGAGTCAACTTTGGTGTGCAATGAAAAACAACCTAATTTATATTTTTATTACCTTGTCACTTGTTGTGAGTGTGCCTGGCGAGAAGTTGACCGCTGACAGCTTTATGGGCGGTTGGTTGCCATGTCTTTAACTTTTGAAATGTTTTTATTTTGCTGTATTCCAGGTCTCAACTCGTCACTGGTTGAGACTCTGGTTGGTTTGATGGGCATGGACGACTGCCTGGTATGTAGTGGCACTTGTAACACTTAAAAAATGCATGTCAGCATCTCGTAAATGGAGGAGAACAGTTTTAAGGACCAAGCGGAGGACCAGTCAGTTAGCGGTGGTTTTCTTAATTTTTGTAACTTTGCTTAAAAATACCCATTTTTGCTAAGACTTTTTTATTCTGAGCTGACCTATCCGGTGAAATGTCCTGAGGAATCAGAATTTTAAAACAGAATTTCAAAAAGTTGCTTGTTTGCTGAGATATGCCCGAAGTTGCTCCTCTGAGATATTTAAACAATGACCATTGAATTTTTGGCCATATCTCAGCAGCCAAGAATTTTTTGAAATTCCGCTTTCAGATTCGGATTCCTGAGGACATATTGCTTACTGGATGGTCTCAGAAAAAAAAATACAAGAAAATAGTCGTTTTAAAATAAACTTGCAAAATATTTGTGAACAACCACATTGCCTACTAGCCGGTCTTCTTTTTTAAATATACATTTGGCTGGATTGGATACTCTCTAGAGGTCAAATTTGCACGCAACAGTTTTGTATAAGAATAAAAAGCATCTCAACCTCGAAATACAAGAATAGATACCAAATCGACCCAAATAAGATAAACGCCATAAAACCTAATTTTGGAAAACAAAAATATTGGAGGGATATACCTGGCCCGGTACGTGAAAAGACCGCACGGGAATACTAATGTGAAATCCCAAGATCAACAACAAATAAATCAATTAAACAAAGCAAATCTTTATTGAAGACTAAAGAGACAAGCAACCTGGACAAAGTGTGAGACAACAAGGCTGAACATATGCTTGTTGGAAAGAAACCTTTGATATCCGGCCTTGTGGCAGAAAAAATTTATGGCTAAAAAAGAAATATTGGCGCTATTAGCGCCTACCACCTCCCCCCCCCCCATCAATTTTTTTTCAAAAAGTGGTTTTATGCCTCTGTATGTAATTTTTATACTATAAAAACGATAAAAAGGTGTTTCAAGACACTTTCCGACACTAAAAATCAATTTTTTGCCAAAAAAATTTTGACCAAAAATTAACTTTTTGCCTTGGGGGACCAAGGTAAACATAGATAATAGAAAAGACATTGAACATAGTT
>JAKMXJ010063461.1:0-12883 GCA_029339935.1 Anguina tritici | reverse complement strand
AGAGAAGATTCTGAGCTACAAGAACATATGTTTGGAATAATTTTGCAAAATAAAAATTGTCATTAAAAATAAGCTCTACAGTCCGCAAAAGACTTATGGGACACCTGTTACATATCTTTTCGAACCTATTCGGCCACAAACGGGTTAATGTTATCGCTTGTTGTGCCATCATTTTTTTATTTGGCCAAATATGGAGCGCCAATCCAAATTGCTCGATCTCCTCTACAATCGTGTTGTTATCCTTTTTATTTCATCTAATTTTACCCAAATTTTAGGCTCTGGACATGGATTGCCCCATCGACAAAACCATATTTTCAACACCTACTTCTCTTCGCCTTCCACTGAAGTCAAAAAGCCGCTGCAGATGCTCGGGACATCTGCAACGATATGCAGGGAGAAAACTCTATCTCAGGATGGACTGCTCAAAGATGGTTCACCAACTTTATGCGTGGCAATTTTGACCCTAGGACACACTCCGAACACACATTGAACACACTAAAATCGAGTTGGATGAGCACCAATTTAAGGCGCTTTAGAAGTAGTGTGGCCGCGAAACATCCAGAGAATTAGCTGAGAAGATGGACCATATCCATCAGACTGACAGCTAGAAATCATCAATCCATCTTTTACTAACCGATGAACCAAGCAATAAGATCTTTTTTTAGTTGAAGACAATAAATATCATGTTTTAAAGGAGATAAAGGACTCATTGGAAGAGGAACCTAATATTTAGGGCATCTTCTGATGAAAAATGAAAAATAAGTTTGCCAACTGGTGCCTACCTCATAAAAGAGATCTGGTATGCATCCAGCGTCGAGTGATTTATGCCTCAGGTATGTGCGCATCTCAACCCCGTTGCGCCTACAAACCCTAGAGATGCGCGCAGAAACTAACCTGAGACATAAAACCGAGCAATAGCGTGGGGTTTTTATAGTCAAAAGCGTATGATGGATAGGGAATAAAAAAGAAAAAACTAACAATCCTTAAACCACGTTCCATTGGATCAAGCATGCACAGACCGACCGGCAAGAATAGTCTTTTGTTCTGAGCCTCGATGTACCTCCTTATTTTGTCCAACCGTTTTTCGTATCTGGTAGGAAAGAAGAGACGGGAGATGTAACAAGTGCAAAGGCCAAACAAGGTTTCAGCAACAGATCCAAGGCATACCTTAAAATACTGGAGCTAAAACTTTGACAGAGTAATACAAAATGTTTCAACTTTCTAGGCTTTTTGAACCCAAAATTTTTTCTTTCGTTGAAAAAGGAGGAGCATGCCCGCTGCCAATGATAATATTTTTTTGCTTTAGAAAAGACGGCTAGCAGTCGAACTCAATATTTTGGAGATGGAGAGCGGACGGGGGATCCTGACGGACGGAGGCGGTTTTTTTCGCGGTTTGCTATACTTTATTAGGGTCAAATATTGCCATTGGTAACGGGCATGCCCTCTTAAGCTTTAGACACAAGAGATCAAACTATTTTGGAATAATAATCAAAATACAGAAAGTTTCTTTGGATCTTGCAATTTTAGTCTTATCTCTGTCACAAAACGTGCATTGAAATACCAAAAAGACAAGGTGGCAAGGCAAGATAGAAACTTTAGCATTTAGAAGATTATACATCAAAAACTTTCTAATGACTTGCTAAATAAGACCTAAGAAAATGTGTAACTAAGCTAGTATAAGAAGAATCCGCCTTCTTCTTAAAGTGGGACAAGCTCTCAAAAGATTATAAAAAAACCGACCTTTTCTGCTTCAGCAAACTCCCCATTTATCGTCTCTATGGTCTCTTCCCAGTCTTCGCGACTCACCTTAAAGGACAATACCGGTTGCCAGTAATAGGATTTGCCCAAACTAGAATGTGCGCGGGACAGTTTCTCTTCGGCCTTCCACTTTTCTCTTTCATGCCCTTTAAATTGGTTGAATGAAGAGGTAAGAGAAAAGTGGCAGACTGAAGAGAAACTTTTCCGAGCGCGTTCAAATTCGAGCAAATCCCATTGCTGGCAAGACCTATGGTTTTGTTAAAGGATCCTGCCTTGTGATAGAAAATGCTTTAGGGGCCGGTTTGGGGCCAGGATTCAACCCCCCAATAGTTTTCGGAATCGGGGTTGCGGTTTATGGAAACCTTCGAAACGGGTCCCGCCTGGCCCCAAATTGATTTTCGGAGTTTTCATACAAGCATTTTGGTGAAAATTTTTGTGGCGCGGCTGGACCTCTAAAATGGACTCAGAGAGGGTTGGGGCCCAGACCCGTTTCTATGACTAATTCCGCCTATTCCTTGTCATGCCAATTTAGAAACTTGAATTCGCAGGGAACCACATCGGCTTTGACAATATTAAACCACTCGCCGACAGTTAATTTTTTACATTTTTACGAAATTTTGAACCCTGGACTAGTGGAGTCCGACCCTGTTTGACATTGCAAGATGGCACAAGCAAATTCTATTGCACTTCAGGCTGTTTCAAAAAAGCTTGACTACTTTTGAATTTTCTAGATTCATCGATTTTAGATTTCATCAACGAGGATCAGTGGCCGAAATCGCCTGATTTGAATCCGCTTGACTTCTCTGTTCGATTGAACATCTGGATGGGTGTGTTGCAGCGGAAGGAAAGAATTTTGAATGACGATCTTTTATCTCATTAGCCTGTCCATAGTCTGTCAGTGTGTGAATAAAGCTTTGCCGAAGTTTCTGGTCACTGTGCACAGAAACCTAAGCGAAGCTGGGGATAATGCGGAGATCCGGAAATCCACCGGGCAGTGATCTGCCTACTCAAAAACTTTTAGGTAGTCAAGTTTTCTAGTAGCTACCAGTGTTTCCGCTGAATAATACACCAACTTCAGATAGCTTAGCTCAAACACAGAAAATAATTGAAAATACCAATGGCAAAATTAAACTGGTGTCATGGCTGTGAGCCAAATAACCCCCTTGCAGTCAGTGTCCAGAGGGTGGAGGCGTAGTGTAATGGTAGCACGGCCATGACAACTGGTCCCCCGCCAATTTAAATTCCCAAATTGTTATGATAAAGAAGAGACCGGCTTCTTTAAACAACCATAATGTCACCTAAAAACCAACAACAAAAATTTTACAATTCCTTCGAGCGATGACGGAAAGTCCTTCACAAATCTGACTGGCAGGCCATGTGAATAATCTCTCTCGACAAATATTTTCCTGCAGCTATCTAAGGACACAGCCACTGGCCTCACCATTTTTCTAGCTTAGAAAAATAGTAAGCGTATTAATCCAGTTTTTAGACCTAAGTTTGAAAAGCTACAAGAATTGAGTTGGCCACAGGTTGGAAAACATATATTTTAAAAAACCGCACCAATGTTCTATCGACTATTTGCGGTTAGCTAATAGTCTGCAAATTAATTCTATTATCAAAATGCTCTGTTTGAGACAAATGCATTTTCAAACACTACTTTTTATTTACTTAAACGAACCTGTGTTTGCCAGACGTAGGACAGTTGGCCGGGAGTTTTTTATCAAACTTTTTGACATTTCTTCAATATTACTGAAAGCATTCATTTTTGACAGGATCTTTTCATTCTGAGGTCACCCACGACTCTTAGTGTCGAAAAGTCTCTTCAAACACCCTCTTTATCGTTTTAAAGCTTAAAAAAGGCTTAAAACCACTTTTTGAAAAAGAAGATTGATGAGGGGGGCGGGGTAGGCGCTAATAGGGTCGAATATTTGATTATCACACGCGAAATTGTGACTTCAAATTGGCGTCAATAGTGCGTTGAAAGTGGACTAGGTCGTCTAAACTTGCAATCCGAATAGGCAAGGTTGATCGCGACTACCGCATTTCCTGTAACAGAAGCCCTCCCCAAAAGCAGGAATTTTATTTATTTATAATAACAACAACAATTACAATCCCCAGTTTCCTTTTATCCAATCTTTGACTTGCTGCGCATCCACTTTTAACTTCTTCTTCTTCTTAATTCAGGATTTCGGATTTTGGGAGAGGTTTCTATTGGAGGAAATACGGTAGTCGGGGATCCTAAATTTGAAATATTTTTCAAAAAAATCAAGATGGTTCCGCGCAAATGCAAGCCTTTGAAATTGCCAGCAATAGGTAGAGACAGGTTCCTTCAAAGACAAAATTTTTTATTTTTGATTAGGTATTTGAACAAATGCATTCAATTTTCTTTTTTTTTGATAAAGAACAAATGCTTTCAAGCCGAAGAATATGGATCTGGTTGGTTGACTCGCACATTTGATTGCGGTTGAGGATAGCCCAATGATAGTCGTCCACTTGTAGCGCCGAAGTCAGAGTCTTTAGGGATAGGCACTGAAAATTTGTTTCCAATTTGGTCAAGTTAATTTTTCTCTTTGATAATATATCGATTAGTGACCATTTCGATTAGCGGCTCTTTTCGACAAATTGAAAAAGCCCGTTCCTGTTTATTTTTACTGTCCTTGTTTTGCATCATTGTTCCCATTTCGCATTCTGAGGTGTTTTTATTTGAGATTTCTTTAGATGTCCGGAATAGCTTCATCTTCACCTACAACAAGTATATCGGGAGTAAGAAGCTAGCAGTGGCTGATTTCGGAGAAGTGCTGCACATGGTCGATCAACAAAAGGAAATTCGCAACATGGGGTCAAATTTGTCTACTAAACTAGGACTGGATGCAGGTCGACAGACTCGGGACGAGACGGAGCATGCAGGCTGAGTTGGGGATTGGAACTCAGGAGAATATCGCATCAGCAGTCGTCGTTCTCTCGCTAAATAGAAAAGTGAGTACTGTGAAATGGGTCGCTAATTGAGGGTTGCTAATCAATGTGGTCACTTAATCGATAGTTACTCTTCTCTTTTACCACTTGGTCGTTGCTGTTGGCGGTACGGGTTGTATCTTGGCTGATCCATTGGTTGGCCATATCCACTTTGTTGGGCACTGGGGGCAGAGTAACCAGGCTGGCTGCTATATTGTTGCTGTGGCTGGAGATATTGTTGGCTGGAGCTGGGTGAAGAGAAGTATCTGTTATTGTTGTCAAGGAACCGCAAATTCTCTGCAACTATTTGATTCAGTAAAAGATTTTTGACGCTTACATGAATTTTTTTTACCATTCTTTGTGCAGTTCAGTCCCCCACTCACCAAGCTCCAGCAAGTGAAATCAGCAGGTGGAGCAGCAATGGCTAAAAGACAGTCTTGTGTATTGTTTATCTCGTTGTATATCTGAAATATGAGTTGCTCGCAAAAATCTTGGGTTCTTCTCTCTAATCCGGGGACCTTGATTCCGTGATTTCGATCAAATGCTCACGCGGATGACCGTGAATCATTCCGAAGAAGTTCGTTGAAGTTCCAGAATCGGGTGCTCACACCGATACCGTTGAGAGAATGTGGAGAGTCTCGAAGTAATGAGAGAACGATGCGATTATGGTGTGGGCCTAGATTCTGGTTCGATTCTCCCATTACAGCCACCGTTTGGGGTCTAGGCCTGAGGTTGGAGGCTTGGGTTTAAAACAATTATAGCCACACTTTAAGGTATCTAGTATCAAGCCTGGGTCTAGGGTCCAGGTCTAGGGTCTGGTCTTGTAGCCACTCAGACCGTAGACCCAGACCCACTTACTGTAGACGAAGGATAAAAGTCCATATACCTTTAAAGGGTGTAGATAAAAATATGTGTGAAAAGGGATTTTTGATGCGAGAACTGATTAAAATTGTTTCTTTGGCGCTACTAAAGAAGCGGGGGGTTTTTCGCCTCGGTAAGTTTTTGCCTTGAAAGACGATAAGAACGGTGTTTTAAGACTCTTTCTACACAAGAAGTCGCTTTTATGGGGTTTTTTGACAAAAATTTTACTTTTTGTCTTGGTCCCCCAAGGTAAACTAAGTCGTAGGGCACCAAAAAGGCTAAAAATAGTGGATTCGTGAAGTGGGACTAACGATGCTTGACCTACCCTTTGGTTTTAGTCTAATTTTGTTTGACCAGGGGTACGATAGCCTGGCCAAGGGTAGGCCGACCCTCGTTAGCCCCACTTCACGAATTCACTATCTTTTTTAGCCTCTTTGGTGCCCTACGACTTAGTATACCTTGGGGGACAAAGACAAAAGTAAAATTTTTGTAAAAAAATTCCATAAAAGCGACTTTTGTGTAGAAAGCTTCTTAAAACACCGTTCTTATCGTCTTTAGCGTATATTTTTTGTTAGAAGACGTCACAACGACAGAGGGACCAAGGCAAAAAGCCGCCATTTCTTTAGTAGAGCCATTCCTCTTATCGTTTCTAACAGAAAAAAGTAATTTGGAGTGTGCTTTGAGGTCAGTTTTCAAAAATTAGAGTATGGGGAGGGGCGAAATCTACACGAACTTTCTATGCAAACTAATACAAAATCAGCCAACCACTCTTGTAGGCTCGAAAGCAGATGATTCGACCGCTGTATGAATTGCACTGCTTTGAGAAGTCGGCACTTGGGGAGGCAAAGACAGTTGGGGGAGAGCTGGTGTATCTTTTGGCTATAAAGTACTCTTAAATTATAAGGAGCATTATTTTTTTTGATAGTCCACCTCTGCCTAAGCCAACAACTGCACCCAAGGATCTCCGCTTTGGAGCCAGTTTGCATGGGCATTCACTCTTTTGGTCTGGGTCAGACAGCTCTTGAGACTCTTTGATGCCTTGGCTGGAGCTGGCTAAAGTAGCCTTAATTAAGTATTCTGGCACAATAAATTAGTGTAGCTATTAGTGTATCTACCTAAGGTAGATATTTATTATATTAGGTTGGATAAAAAGTTTTGTCAAAAAACCTTAGATTTTGTTCGAAAATTGACTTTTGAGAAAAGTTAGCAAAAAAATACAGGTACCTAGACCCAAAATTTCATTATGAGCACAAATCTGGTGTCAAAAATCAGTTTTAGTCTTACAAAAATCGATAAAAAGGGCTTAGGCTTAGGTTTACAAGCAAAATAAAATAAAGGTATAGCAAGAGTTTAGTCAAAGTAATTCCCATCACTTTCAGCAAGTCTCAACCAACAACCAGGCAACACTGCAATTCCGCCAACATAATATCCAGATGGTTTTCTATAATAGAACTACTTCATGTCTGCTTCGATTTCTGCCACCGTCTTGAATTTCTTTCCACTGAGATTGTTGGCCATAGAGAGCTAGAGTTGATAATCCTGATAAGCACTGTCTACTTGGCAATCTTCTTCTTGACATCTAAAAAAGGGCACAAGATAAAGCATACCTGAAACGCAAGCCAATTCGAGGACGATAATTTGCTTGGAGGAGGAGAATTGATTTTTCGCGAGGACGCTTAACAGCCAAAGTTTCTTTAACCCTTCGCAGCTGCTCCACATAGACCAAATCAATCAATGGTTTCATCGGACTGCAACAACTAGGAATGGATGGTCCTTGTAAAACCAAAAATAGCGGTGAAAGATTGAAGAAATCAAACCTTCGGAATCCCAAAGCGCGGAATGCAGCACAAGTTTCGTTCTTTCGGCACTGCAACGGACTAAAAATTTTCATAACTATCTTATAATAAAGAATATCATCATGAAAAGAACATCATTAGAAAAATCAGAAAAGCCAGGTCAAAAAAAACCCGATTCGGCAGACTCTATTGGTTTCTGTCAGACTGGAACAAATATCTGGCACTAGATTCGTGCTTAGGATAAAATGTTCATTCTAGAGCTGGTGTTTTGTCGTACTATTTCGAAAAACGATTTTCCACAAAAATCTGAGAGTTTTTGACAAAGCTTTTTGTCCAATCACAGAAAAATGTGGAGACGGAAATGGAGCAGGACCTGTCCCGGGTTCCGTCCTGTCCGGTTCCTACTTTGACCCAAAGTCTCGTCCCAGTCAAAATTTCGAGCCGGGGTCCCGTTGGAAGACCTCTTTCTGTCTCGATAAACAAGCTTTTTTAGGCCTAATCCTAAGCCTAAGCAAAATAACAATAATGTAAACAAAAAACTTGCCTACAGCAAAAGACAGGAGATAGGAAAATAGAAGAATTTTTGAAAACATTACAAAGACAAACTTTACAAGTTATCTTGGCTAGGTAAGCTAGTATTTATATAGAGAAGAAATGCTATTAAGAATATCTGGTCACTGACCTCATGATTGCTAAAGTTGGTTCTCTTCAAAACACATTTAAAGTGAAAAGACAGAAAGTATGTCTTTAATCAAGCTTTTTGCAAAGCAATGGCAAAGGAAAGATTTTTTACGCTGTTTCTAAATTTATTGCTGAGAATTAAAGAATTACTTGAAAGACACAACAATTAATCAATGTTGAACTTTGTTCGGTTAATAACATGTGTGACTTATCCAAAGTTGGGAATGAAAAATGAATCAAATACTTCAGTAATATTTGCCCATCAAAAATAACGGTTGCTTTCTTCATTGGACTTTCTGCACTAATCTGCATTGGACAAAGCAAGACTGGGCAGAGGTTCTTTGGAGTAAACGGAATATTGAACGAAGGCATAATGAAGGCAGTCGACTACAGAAGTATCCTCGAAGAAAATATGAACATATAAACCTGAAACATTCGCACATTCTTCTTCTTCTCCGAATGAGGAATGAAATGAGGAAAGCTAGGCGGGCAAAGAAGAGAAGGAAGACTAAAAACTCAGTAAAACTCCGAAACTTAGAAGCCCGCACTAGTAGGGGACTAGTCAGTTCTAGATAATATATTATAGATAATTTTAAAACAGTCAGCTCTACGCAGTCAGTTCTAGATAAGCATGTTTATTCGCCCCTTCCCTTGTACTAATAAGGAAAAATTCGCGGATAATATCCGCGAATAGTCAAAAAATCCGCGGATACAAAATCCGTACTAATATGAAGAATCCGTGGATATTATCCGCGGATAATATCCTTAGCCTGGTCTGGAGCCGGCTAAAAAATTTTTATTTTTTACATAGCAATATTTTTGCACCATATTTTTTTATAAAAAACTTATTTAGTGGTTTTTTAATTTAAAAAATGAGTAATCGAGGAGTGATGAATAAAAAAGGATACACCAATAAATTCGCTGATTACCAACTAAAATTTAATCTAAATCCATTTTCAACTCAACATGATTTCCTAATTAGATTAAAAGTCTGGGTTATCGTTCTCAACTTCTTTACTTATTTCTTTCTCAAAGAAACAGTAGCCCAGGGAAAATAGCTTGCCTGCCTCCTCAATTTGTTGTCACTTTCCAACTTCTTCTCCGGTACCGCACACTGAAGACGACACCAGAACATCTTTTTTGAGCAATATGCGCTCTTAACCGCTCTTAGGAACGATCGGAACTGATACAAACGAATTAAAACAGGACCAGGTGATATTTTTTGACTGCACACCCGACTGTAAATCCAAAACTATACACCATGATAAAATATTTTCTATCTAGAACTGACCGTACACCGGACAAGTCGAGCCCAAGGTTGCCCGAGATTGCCAGTTCGGACAACTTGGCCTAATTTCACTACACTACAAATTTTGATTGGGAGTTACGACTTCATGTTCAGCACTATTCAAAAGTCAAAGATTCTCATACAAATACAACTAACAATCCACAAAACTATTGGTGAAATCGAGGTGGTCCTGCACCAATCCAAAAACTCGAAACTACTATAAACAGGAAGAGACCGGATCCTTTAAAGTTTGGCTGGATTTACCTTAAATACAAGGAGTCCTCTATAGCACATAACATGCATATTTCTGTTTTTCTGTTTCAGCAAAGGCTTATCACAGCTTCCATCAAAGAATTTATTAAAAGTCATTTTAGGAAAGCTAAATGAAACAATGACCAATAAAACTTTCACCAAATAAGCCCAAAAAGTTTATGGACAGTCTGATAGATATAGATGATAGTTGGAAAAGAGCATTCTTGGGTTCTCTGTCCCATTTTAGAGCTGACGACTTAGTCGTTTCAAATTTATCAAAGCTTCGCCCTGTTCTTTTTCCTTTTCCGCAAAATCTTCTTTGGCTTTAACAACATTAGGCTCATGAACACCATGTACTGCACTTAGACGATGGAAATTGTTTCTTGCTTTCTGGGTTGCTTTCTGTGCCAGCCCAAGTTTTTCTGCTGCCTCTTCCATAGCTCTATTATCCTTCTTCTGTATGCTTCCAGCAACCGCTGTCAGCAGTGCTTGAGTTTGAGCATCTAGAGGATTGTCGATATGGTGTTGTCTAGCTGCTTTCAGTCGTTCTTCGTACTCTTTCATTATTTTCTCGCCCACCAGTTGTTCAAGCGCATCTTTTATTTTGAATGCGTGATCTAAATGTTTTTGTACAGTACTCTGAAAATCTTCGTTTCATGCGGCTAACCTCTGGGTAGAGGAGGTGCAGGTGATTTACTTCCTTCTCCCCTAGTTTTGAACGTATCTCCTTCTTCTTTATCTTAAAGGGTTGTTTGTCTTCTTTGGAGCTATTTGTATTGACTTACCTAATCGTAAAGTGCTCTTTTTTCTCAGAAGAGGGTGACCACCTGAAAGATGAGTTATATTTATGATTTTGAGTAAATAAAAGGCTCTGGCTCAATACTTTTAAAGTTTTTCTACCTGAAGGCAGTGGTGGTACGGGAGATTTGTCACCACTTCCCTTACTTTTGAATGTCTCTCCTTCTTGTTTGTCTAAATTAGTTCTTGCATCTTAGTTGTATTTAACTCGTAATTTACCCAAATCTTTGGTGCTCAGTTTCCTTTGAATGACATGTGTTCCTGTAAATATATATTTTATTATATTAAGCTTAAAAGCGGTAGATTACAAGGCTTTTTTTATATTTCTACATTATACTTTACAATGATTATTAACACTAAACAAGTTTTACCTTCATTGCCGGAACATTGTCCTAAAAACAAAGGAATAGGAAAAGTAAAGACAAACTAGGCAAAACCTAAAGGAAGGTCGGTGACAACGGCCAGCAATATCAAGGCAGTAGCCAGGGTATAAAAGCGAGTCTTGAAAAACATTTGTTTCAGCAAATTCAAAGTGAATGCTTTCCACAGGTCTCTCGCACCCTTTATACGAAAAATATTGCTGCTAAATTTAGCAAAGCATGAGGTTTGCTTGGAAAGCCTACCTTTTTCTGTTATTTTGCAACCATCAATATATTTTCGTACATCTCTGTAAGCTTTCAAGTCATTGACATGTGATTCGATTGGCTGACTCTGAGAATAAAAATTTATTTGGACATTTGTGTTTTGCTTACCAAATTTTAGGATCTGTGCGCAGGAACATGTGAGCTGGAGAATATTTGTTTGTCATGGGGAAATACTATTGCCTTTGATGCTTTCATATTTTCCCAATTTTGTTTTAGAACCAAATGCAGGAGGGTGAATGGATGCAGAAAATCTTGATGTTACAGTAACCGAAGTTTATTTTAGAATATTCTCGCAAGCAAAGCTAGCGTGCCTGCGTGGCCATCGAAAATATGTTTACAATTGGGCTGCACAAACCATATTTCCTCCAATGGAAGCATTTCTGAAATCCGACATTTCATTTATTGATTCACCTATATTAGAAGATGAAACTCAAGACAAAGTTTGAAGTGGCTAAGGATCTTCCAGATGATGGCAGGGACAGCACAGCGAAGAAGTTTAAAGTGGATGCGCAGCAAGTCAAAGATAGGATAAAAGCAACTTGAGGATTGTAATTTTTGTTGTTGTCATAAGTAAAGGAAATCCCGTATTTGGGACGGGGGGGGGGCTTCTATTGCAAGAAATATGGTGGCTTCTTCGCTGTTCTTGCAATAGTTTTAGCAAAAAGGTCTTCTAATCTAGATTTAAATTCGTAAAATTACGGCCAGATCAGTCTTTTGCCTCTAAAAAGTATGATCAACAATACAGCTTTGCTTTAAAGGGCTAAGTTTTTGGTACCACTCCTTAAGAAAAAGGGTATCCTTGGATACGGAGAATCTCTTCGAAGCATCAAAAGAGTGTAAAAATAAAAACACAATTTCAATACCTGAAGTTCAGTTTCTTTTGTAATTTCCCCACTAGTTTTAGTTTAATCCTAGTTATCCTAGTGAATCCTAGTTAAATCCTTTAGTAAAATCCCTTTGTTAAAAGTTGTTTTTGACCATACTGTATCAACTCTGCCGATTTTACCCTTTCTTTTGAAATATCTGCTAATCTCTGCATTTAGCTTGTGGAGCCATGATCCTTATGTGACAAATATGTGCGATAAACTTGATGATGTGCTGGCGAAACAACAGATAAAGAACTTCAAGCAAAAAACAGTTTAAATTATTTTACGCCTAATCAATGACAATTATTATTGTGTTAATTGCTTGAAAAAGAGATGATTTTTGACGAGTACTCCTTGTTTACTGCGTCCGGCGGTTGGTAGTTTGATGAAATGGAGCCCTATAATGCATCCGCTCTATAACGCATCCGATTAGGGACGGGATGCACTATAGAGCATCCAGTGTAATAAAACCGGAATCATTTCTCTAAAAGGGACTTTTACCTAGCTTGTTACAATGACATATATTGGAAACAGTTAGCAAGTGTGGGATTGCTGAAAATTGTTGTTGACAGGATAACATAACATTTCTCCATTTAAAGTTATTGCAGTATGAATCAAATATGTGGATTCTTGGGAAACTTTCACACATAATAACACATAAAACAAAAGTTATTACCACGCATAGATATTTGTCCAGGTATCTAAGAAAAACATCAAGACAAATATTGAGTTGTGTCTTATGGAATAAGATACACCACATACCTGCTAAATATTATACTCGGTTGCGTGGAAGACCTGTGCGAATTTCAAATTCACAAGAACTTTGCGGACCACCTAATACCAAAGTAGGGAATGTCAAGATCTACACCACCTTCTCCTTATCTACTCAATTTCTACTATCACTACTCCAACTTCACACTTTTGATAACATGGCTTTTAGCTCCACTAATATTCTACGTCATTTTGACCAAGTCGAAGACTCTCGGC
>JAKMXJ010063389.1:0-11404 GCA_029339935.1 Anguina tritici | reverse complement strand
ATATTTAGTATACCATGTCAAAGCTTGTCAATTGACTGTTTAAAGAGTGCAGAGTATACAGAACCATGTGAAGAGGCATAAAAATAAATTTTGAAAGGTAGTCAGGGTAACCGACAAGTACCATAAATTTCAAGGCCCATCGTGGTTGCCCTTTAGATTCCGAGAAAGCCTCTACAAAAGTCTGGAAGAACATCTTCGCTTGGCAAACTTGATGAAATTGCAAACTTTTTCTGAAAAAAAGTGGAGAGGTGCCATCGTATGATGAGTTTCAGAGGTCTTTGAAAAAGCTCCAAAAAGGCTGGGAATAATACCGCCAGTGAAATCAGCTCCTCCTTCTGATTCACTGACGCTATTGTGAGATCTCAAATTATGCAGCGGAAAATTGTCGTGGTCTCAACGAGCAGAGCTCAAGAGCGAATTGCGTCAGGTAGAACAAAAAGAACGAAAATTAAATAACTAACATAATTTTTAGGATGGAAAAGACGTCTTTGTGGTGACCGGTGACTTGAAATTTGTCAATGCACTCTACGGCCATATTGGTTTAAGCGCCTCTCATCCATGTATTCTGTGCGAAGCCCCAAAAACAGCGCTCAGAACAGGAGGAAGTTATCCACTCAGATCTAATATTTCGATATAATATTTATAGTATTTGGGGCATGCCAGATGTGTGTCTTCAGATGACGACTGAGGTTTGTGTTTCAACTGTCCGGATCCCAGTATCTTTAAAATTTCACGTTGACTACATCGCTGATCAGAAGAATAGTCGCAGTACTGTTGGTCAGCTCAAAGTCATGGCAGATGCGAATCGGAAATTGGGCTCTGTTTTCACGAAATGACTCAAAAATGTCGAGAATGATGATTCCTGTCGAACAGCTTCCCTGTGGCTTTCATGATCGTCCTCAAGACTTTTCCAAATACATATTCGTTGCTTCAAAGACCGAATGACAGGTTACCGCTCAATTTGATCGTGGAAATTTTTACAAGCAGAAATTTGATGTGATATTGAATAAAAGGTTTCAATGAGTTAATTTTAAGTTAAGCCCAGAAGAAATTCGATGTAAACTTTAGTGCCACTATTCCGAATTTGACGAACAAAGGTCAGCAAGACATTTGAAAATAACCAAAAATTTTTGAAAAAACTATTATGCCGAAAAATATCTTTTTAAAAAATTTTTTTAAAAACTTTAAAAACTTTGTGGACTAGCGGAATTCGAAAATGTTCAAGTATTTTATCTGGCAATTTAATTGGCAAAGCAAAAATTGCGCGCGTTCAAATTGCACATGCAGTTGGACAATTCATAATACTTTATGGCGTGTAGTGGTTTCTTCTATTTTTGCAGAAATGCACAAAATAGAAGAAACGTAAAACAGTATTCTGCCTTCTCTCACTTAAGCTGGCCTTCTCTCAGTTTTTCTTTTATTCACTGGTTGTGCTCACCTTTCAATTGTTGTTTGACAAAATCTGGATTTTTTCATAGTTTTCAACTCTGAAGAACTGAAGCCTATATTTGGGTCAACAATCACTGTCGAACGAGGTTTTAGGTGATGGAGCTTTCGACATGTTAGCAGATGAGTGTGAAGAAATTATTGATTTCGGTGTTTTTTAACCTGCGACCTCAGGAGATCGGTTAATGAAACGCACCCCCTTTTAATCAAGCTTCTTTCACTTATCTATTGCAATAAGAGGGTACTGTGCTGTCTTTGCGAGCAAAGCGAGCAACACCTACCCATACTATTGCACCCTTACTATACATTCTAACAATTATTTTTGCCCAAATTCCTATTTTTGCCCACATTTCAACTACCTCAAAAAACAATAACGCCTCTAATAGATTCCAATAATATCGTAATACGACATAAGCAGAAATACTTTGTTGCAACATGAATGTTGCCGGGAGGGGAAAGGAGGAGGGGGAACTTCATAGTCTTCAAGGCAAAAAAATACCATGAATTCCCAATTTGAAATTTGTTTTTCTAAAACTCAACAATTTTTTCCTTAAAAAGGCAAAAGCAATAATAATAATAAAATCTGCACCAAATCACAAATAAGGGTATTGTATCGAGGTTTGACTGTAGCTCTGTTGTTGATTACGTGTGTTCCATGGAGTTTGCAATAATTGACGTTGTCCCCTTTCAGTTTATCATACCTTTGGAAAAATGAATTATGGTGCTGTCAGACGCGGTGATGGTAATGGTCCTGGCGGAGTAAGAAACCCAGGCAGAAATACGTTTATGAGACCCGGTATTCATTTCCGGTGTAATTGCGTAAATTAAGTTTAATTTTTAAGTTGACGATGCGGATTCTGCCTTAGTTTTGGAGGAAGAAAGGTCAGTCACTGTTGGAGATGAAGGACCTGGCTTCCTGTACAACAATCCCTACCTATCGATGTCTATTCAACAACAGAGGAGTCGACTTCCGATATTCAAAGTTGCAAATTTTTGTTTTTAAGTCGTTTTCCACTTCACTAATGGTAATTCTAGCACAAGGCGCAACTTATCTATCTTCTCGAAAAATTTCAAGTGGTTGTGGTTGTCGGAGGTACTTTTGCAGTTTTAATTTCAATTGTGTAAGAACACATTTTTCAGAAACTGGGTGTGGTAAAAGTACACAAATTCCGCAGGTTTTCCTTGTCTTGATTGCAGTGTTAAACATTCTCACTTTTAGTTCTTGGCTGAAGCGGGTTGGGCTGTAGATGGTCGTAAAATCTGTATAACTCAACCAAGAAGGCACAATTTCGAATTGTTACGTACATGCTTCCTTGTTTGATGCTAACTTTTTTCAGAGTAGCTGCAGTAACCTTGGCTGGCAGGGTAGCTGATGAAATGATGTGTGTTCTTGGTGCTGATGTGGGTTATGCTGTTCGTTTTGATGATCTATTCTCAGATAGTACCAGAATAAAATTTATGACGGATGGTATTCTATTGCGGGAGCTTATGTCAGACCCTCTTCTTACGGCATACAGTATCGTTATGGTAGATGAAGCACATGAAAGATCTGTGAACACCGATCTGATTGTTGGACTACTTAGAAAGATTATTACAGTGCGTCCAGACCTGCGAGTAATTATTTCTTCAGCGACTATTGATGCAGAGGTAAAAAATTTTGGTAGTTTTTTCGTCTACGGCCCCTCATGCGGCCCATTTTGTCTTGGTTTCCTGCAGCCATAATCGGTTCATAATAACTTTGAGCCATAGTTAAACGCCAAAGTCATTAGGGTATCATTCTTAAGTTTTCTTTATATAAGTTTGTTTTAAGCCTGTGAAATGGCTAATAACTCGGGTAACACTTTACCATATAGACACCAGATACCATTACGAATTCGGGTTTTTCGGCCACGACTATCCACGATTATGGCAAACACCCTGTCAAAGCTAAAAAATTCTTTGGCTTTTGCTTGGTCCTCTGTGGTTTTGAAAAAGATGAATTTTTTATAATCGTTGTACCAAAGCCCTCAAAGTTGTTATTACCGTTAAACGGCCACCAGTACAAAGAGGCCGTTTAGAGGTCTCGCTTTATGGAGGTTGGGCTGTATCTGTTTTGATGGTGGTGGGAGAACCAAGCAAAAAACAATGCGGATTGAGATATGAGATCAATTCTTGCTAACTAGAAAACATATTTTCAGTTTTTCCGCGACTTTTTTGAGCTGAATGATAGCAAGGACAGCAGCAAAGACACCGCTACGATTATTTCTGTCGAAGGTTTGTCACCTTTTTGACGTTGGGATCCATCCATTTATCGTATTTTTCTTCAAGGCAGGACCTTTCCCGTCGAAATATTTTACACTAAAGTGTAGGGTTACTAATCTTTGTTATTTCCGTTGCTGCTTCCAAATCATTTTTTTAGTGCGGTTCCGGACTATGTACAAGCGACAATTGACAAAGTCCTGAGTCTTCACGCTTCAGAAGGACATGGGGACATTCTGGGTAAGACCTTACTGGAACGATACTTTTTTTGTATTAAATCCGTTTAAAGTTCGATTACGGTTTCGGGATGGCTTCTAATTTCCTTCCACTTCTAGCGTTTCTAACTGGTCAAGATGAGGTGGACAAAGCATGTGAAAAGTTGAGAGTCGAAGCTGCTAAAATGAAGAGGGATAAAGACAAGTTAGTTGTACTTCCATTGTACTCCGGCTTGCCTACAAGAGAACAGGTTATTTTTTCGCATTCTATGCTCATAAATTATTATGCATTTATTTTCAGTTGCGGGTATTCGATTCTGCTGCTTATCAATCGAGGAAAGTCGTTTTGTGTACAAACATAGCAGAAACCTCAGTCACCATCCCTGGGATATGCCATGGTTTGAACGCCTTCCCTGGTTCTGCTAATAATTATTCTTTAAGTCATTGATTGTGGTTTTGTGAAGATGAGAGTCCACAACTCGAAGAGTGACTTAGAAACTCTCATGGTAGATATTTCTCTAATATCCGCCCTTGATTTTTACAGCCTTTTCAGGACTGAAATTGACCAAATAGTTTAGATTTTTAAATGATTTTCATTAAGGTGCTTCCAATCTCCAAATCTTCAGCTGATCAAAGAGCCGGACGCGCAGGAAGAATAAGACCTGGCAAATGCTATCGTCTTTATCCAGAGAAAGAGTACGAAAAAATGATTAACACAACAGTGCCTGAAATTCAACGTGGCGATTTGGCTTCTGTACTCCTGAAATTAAAAGCTCTCGGTGTTCAGAACATTTTGAAATTTAACTACTTATCGGTTTGTTAAAGCTTGCCGCCAACTTCTAGCATTTAAATTTAAAATGTAGAGGCCCTCAAGTAAAGCAATGATACATGCTCTGCATTTGCTTTATGCCCTAGGTGCAATTGATGATGGCGGTTTTCTAACCAATCCAGTCGGCACGCAAATGGCCGAGTTACCGCTTCAACCAATGCATGCCAGAGCTCTAATTTCTTCTACCGAATTTGAATGCAGCAATGAAATAGCCACCATCATCGCAATGATGCAGATCAAGGATGTGTTCAGTGTGCCGAGCGAAAGAAAGCATAAGGCAGAAGTGAGCAAGCGAAAATTTGCAGTTGAGGAGGGCGATCATCTAACCATGCTCAATGTGTTCTCAGCATTTTCACGAGTAAGTCAGTTAAAAAAGTTGTTTTAGATTCTGTGGTTTAATCACTTTAAGGCACAAAAGTCACAGATTTGGTGCAGCCAAAATCACTTGAACTACCGGGCGTTATGTCGAGTTGATAAAGTGAGGGATCAACTTCTTGGATTTCTAAAAAGAGCTGGACTAAAAATTCTGTCATGCAAAGATACAATAGGTCAGTGAAGTTTTTTTAATTTTGCGGAGCTGAGAGAAAAGGGCACGGGCGGGGCTATCAAACGTAATTTATTATAGAGAAATTTCCTTTATCTAAAATGCCGGACCTCTGTTTGTCTCTTGTTTTCGGAAAGTGTCAAGCGGTCGAATTATCTGGAATTTTTTGTGAGCTATGATCTCTTGTCTGCCAGTATGTACAGTTGCCTTCTCCGAACTGACTTGTAGTTAACTAATATTCTCGTTCTGAAAAGCATGTCTAAATATCTTGGGTTTATGGATTGTTGTTTCAACACCTTTTCCATTTTAGCAAAATCTTTACTTCTACCCCTTTTGTCCTTTATTTCTTGAGTGGCCTGTTGAGAGCCCTAATCAAAGGTTATGTGCGACAACAATGTCGTAACATAAGCTCCAATAATTAAGCACTGCATTCGTCGAGTTGTCCGGTAGCAAAGAACTTTTTGATGGTTCAGCCAGCTGGCAATTCGGAGGCACCAACAGCTGATTTTTAAGGAACATCCATATTCATATTTCCGTCGCCTAGTTATTGGAGTATACGGTTTTTACACGAAATTTCGCGGTCCAACAACAACTTATAAACTAAAAGGGTAGGCTGCATGTTTTTAGGAGGAGTGTATTTGAGCAGGGGTGCTGTGTCTGGGAAACTACGGGACATCATATTTATTTTGATTTGCAGGTGATACAGCAAAAATCAGGAGGTGCTTGCTGACTGGTTTTTTTCCTCAAATCGCTTACTACGATCATACCGGACTCTACGTGACTGTTCGAGGCGAACACTCTTTCAAAGCTTTCAAAGGATCGGCTATCATGTATCGGGCCAAATATCCAAAATGGTGCGTTGATCTAACATCAGGTTTACTTGCCTGACCAAATGGATTTGGGGACATATCTGGCTTGTTTTCCAGAATGCAGATCGTCTGTGAAATCTGTCAGATGAAAATCATTTTTGAGGCTCAACTAAACGGTTAATTCATAGTGGTGACATTGCTTAAAATGAAAGAAATCCATAACACTTAAGACATTAGTGTTATTATTCAAGTGTCGGTTCATTGAACCTAAAAAAAGGTTTTCTTAGGAGCTGCATTCTGGGGAATGAGTAATCTTTTGTCATTTTTAAAGAAGACGATCACAGGGTCCTCTTTACTGACGTTATGCAGAATTCCATAAAGGACATCAGCGAAATAGAACCGTCTTGGATTGAGATAATAGCTCCTCATTACTATGAATTTGGATCGGTAATTTTTCTGTGTCTCCCGTTTCGTTACTACCATCTTTTAGGTCCATGGCGTCACGAGAAATCTGGGAATGCGGCAGGACAACATAGCAGAAGGGAGGAAAGCGAACATTAACTGACTTAATTCTTTTTCGTACTTGCATGTCTGTTGTTATGTAATGTTGCACAGCCAAGTTGAGAAGCCTTAAGGACAAAACCCTTTCTTGACTGAGCGCTTCATATCCAAATTTCGTCGACAAAATTTAATTCGGTTTGTAGCGGATGTAAAAATAATCATTATATTGGTTTCACAAAAATATGTTCAGCAGGTAATTTTGAGCCGGGAAGCGTTTTCTCATTAGTCAGGATTCGGATATAATATGTTTTTTTGCAAAAAATTTCGTGCTTAAGTGTTTCCCGACTTGTCATCTAGTCGAGGTTATTGGTAAACCTTGGTTACCATTGTGCGGAAGTGATTGGTGCCGCTCTAAAAGTCATTAAATACTTGAAAGCCTGGGAAGTGTACTCTGTCTTCATAGTGCTACTTCTAAGCATTGCTACTTCAGATTGACAGAGTGTGGTTCACACAGAGTGTTGGAGTTGTTTGATCTATGACTCCTGTAGAAAATAACGTAGTAATCTAAACCATTTTTTAGATAAAGCTGTGTGAGTGATCATGAAATATGTGAAGTCTCACATTCGAAGTGCAAACTTCTTTTGTCAAAATCTTACTTTTTTGGTTAGAGATTATAATTTTTATAATCGGAAGACGTCACCTTTTTGGGATTCTCTGCTGAGTCGTCGTTATATGTGCTCCAACTATTCTTGTTATCCTCCGAGCTCTTCAAATAATGCTGATCGACATATGGTAGAGGTTTGTTTTAAAAGAACCGTATATTAAGTAGGGATCGATACCTGAGAAATAAGAACGGCACCCAACTCGTGTAAATCCCGAATCGTATACTAAACTCGTACAGGGGTTTAAATGCGCATACAAACATCCGCTTTATTAACGGGGTTTAATTTTTTTAGCGTGAGCTGTAATTTTTTGCAGATTTTAGACTTATTCAGTTGAGGTTGTTTACACTATTAATACTTTAGATGCAATAGTACGCATCGGTTTTACTTGCTTCGCTTACATAGACAGCAGAATGCCCCCTAATTGCAGTGCATAGGGGGGGTGGAGGGGGAGGTTTTAACATTTCAAATATTTGAGCCTAAGAATATATTCGAGATATCGGAAACTTCAAAAATTTCATACTGCAACTTTATAAAGTTTTAGCTCCAAAAAACCAATTTCAGATCAAACTCAAAAATTATAACTCACACTTATACGATAAATATTAGAGGGGCATGCCCCTGGCCAATGGGAATTTTTTTCTGTTTTGGAGAAGGCGGGTACCAAGTGAATTCGAATATTTCATACTTTTTCTCGATTACACATGTTCTCTATAGATCTGAGTTATTTCTAATATCTTTTTCATGTTCTGCGTGCCAAATTTGGCCTAGGAAAGATGCACAATAACAATATTCGGCTAAATTGGTTATAATCGATCAAATGTAATGAAGATTTTGGTCAATTTTATCCCCAGCTCTCAAATTGTCGTGTTTTACACCACATCATGCCTGATTCTGACTGTTTATTTGTGTACAGCATAGTTTATTTACCTTAGAAATATTGTTAGAAAGCTAAGAGGTACAGAAATTGATAGAATTTACAAGAAAATTCTCCCCAGGTGGGTTTTCTTAGTTTTTAAATGGGGTTTTCATTGTTTGTAGATAATTTCTTGGTTATTGCCTACTTATCTGTTTTCTATTAACATTTTTAAGTTAAATCGATTATGCTGGACACGAATAAATAGTCAGAATTAGAAATGACGTGGTGTAATACAGGATAATTGTAGAACTCAATATAAAATTCGCCAAAACTATTCTTTATGCATTTGATCAATAACAACCATTTCAGATGAATATTTTTATCGCGCATCTTCCCTAGGCCAAACTTGACACGCAGAACACGAAAAAACTATCAGAAAGAGATAAATTGTACGGCGAACACTTGTGATTGAGAAAAGAGAACGAAATTTTGAATTCACCTGGTACCCGCCTTTCTTTAAACAGAAAAAAATATTTCCATTGGCCACGGGCATGCCCCTTTAAAAAGCAGAAACCAGTTTCGTTAAACAGCTAAATAACGCGTTTGTTTGCATGTGCATTTGAAACCTTGTACGAGTTGGGACCTAAAAGAGTTTGGACATACTAGTTCGGACTTATACGAGTTGGGTTATCACCGCAAATAATACACAGGCGACGCAATTTAGGAGGCTGAAGGGCTTTCCACTGAGCAGAATTTTGATCTCTTGATGGAGTCATTCAAGAACTCTATTATAATGAATGGCAACTCCAAGAAAGCGAGAATTTCGAGGTTTAAATATGAGCGCTTATCAAAGCTAGTGGAGAAGATCAACCAAGAAAACAAAGGGTATGTTTTCAGTTGATTAATTTTTTTTGATAGAGTTCTTAGCAAAAATTGTCGGCAATTCGGCTCCTTAGATTCACTTTAATTGTAAAACGAAAATAATTGCAAATCATGTAACAAAATATTTCAGAAGACCTGACACAATTTTTTAGAAGGATGTAATTTTTAGGCGCATGAAGACTTTGGCACTAGTGTAAAAGCGGCAGGTTTTTTGCCTTGCTCCCCTGTTGATTTTTTGAAACCTTTTTTCTTCGTTTCTTGCATCTTGCATCAATATCTGTGAAAATACATTTTTACCCTGTTTAGCAATATGGCACGTACGCAGTTAGTCTCGAAATTTAAAGAAATCGATGTTGAAGCCATTCGTCTAAAGCATCTGTTCGAATTTACTGTTGATGATGCAGTAGACTTATTTATCGAGCTTATTGTTACACTTTACCCGTTTATTTGGATTTACAAAATAAAATTTCAAGCTTGAATTTCCTGCGCTAAGAGAAGTTACAAAAAAAATTAAAAAAATCGACGGGGGACCAAGGCAAAAAAACGTGTCACTTGTACATTAGGGCCAAGGTTTTTTACAAACTCGGATTATCATAAAAACATCTCTACGGAAGTATTTTAATATCAGCGTAAAACCTTAGTTTATGCTCTCAGAAAGCCCTGCGATTTTACACGGGATAAGCTAAAAAACTTGCAAAGGAGCGTGACAATGGAAAGTTATGAATAAATGAGCTTAACAATTATTAATTTTTTTAGGGTTTTTTGATATTTTTTTGCGAAATTTCGGCTTTTTAAAGGGGGAAGGAACTTTATACACACATCGCCGGGACGCAACCAACTCGCCAACGCAGAACTCGCCACCGCTAAAAAAACTCGCCAACGAGATAACTGGACAACAATAAAATTGGCCAACGAGAAAACTCGCCAACGACACATCTCGCCAGGAAGAGGGTCAACTGTAAACGTTATTAACTGTAAACGGTCAGCTGTGGTTGTCGAGAAATGGTTACGACTCGGTCTACTGTTTTTTGAAACAGACACCATCCAACGTGTAACCATTTTTCGACAACCAAACATCTCTCTGGAATTCTCCGTTCAGATTCGGATTTTTGAAGACATTTCGCCCACTGGGTTTCCTCAGAAGAAAAAAATCTTAAAAAATGGTAAAAGACCGTTTACAGTTGATCGCTTACTGTTAAAATCGTTTACAGTTGACCATTTACCATCTGGCCAACCGAGAAAACTCGCCAACGTAAAAACTTGCAGACTTTTTGTGCCTACAATAATAAAAACTGGTTGATAGGGGAATTTTTCTTAAACCTGTAACTAGGTATATGGGCCCCGGCCGAACTACCGTCCGAATTCTGCGGAAAAAAAGGCAAAATGCAAGAGGCCAAATTCTCAGCACGATGTTCGTAGAGGAATTTAATCATTTCGAACCGCACGTTGCTGGCTGCCATTGATCACCATGTACGAGGTGCACAATAATCCTAAAATATTGCATGTATTAACCGTGATATCTTCTATTGAAAAAAAGTTACTCGAAAAGCAGTGACCGCGACCTTCAATCATGACGAATTCAATGTCGTTGGATCCCACATACGAACGCCAATATCCACCTGCCCTGGTACTAATAAGGAGGCGGATAAAATCCGCGGAATTACTTTGGTACTAATAACATTTCGATATCCGCGGATTACTTAATCCGCCGATTTGACATTTTTGTTTATAATGATATATACGTATTTTGTTAAGAAGTACGCTAATTTTTGTTTATTTTTGAAGAATAGGGCATTTATTTGTAAATGTTTACACAAGGCCCTAGGTGATATATATATATTTAAGTAGAAAGATTCTGAACAATTCGCATTACTCCTTTCATACGAATGTTGTGCCAATACATTGGGCTATTCATCCTCAAAGTCATATTCCTCATCCAAGAGATCCTGCTGCTGTAACAATACAGAAATATTGTGAAGTACGGCCCTATCCCTCAATGGGGGGTTTTTTTTGCCTTGGTCCCCTTTGTTGATTTTTATCTGTTTTTTTGTAATTTGCTTATTCTTTTCGCAACTTTTTATTTTGAATTTGTCGTTATTGTGAGGGGAAACGAATAAAGAACATAAAACTTACAATTGCTTCCAAAAATTTTAACAAGATGGACCAAGGCAAAAAAAAACTACCCCATTGAGGGATAGGACCTGAAGTACTTTAGCAGCCAAAACATAGGTAGTAACATGCTCTAACGCGATACGTAGCTCAATGTGCAAACTATGGAAGCTGCGCTTCCAAGGCCCAAGGACTTGTTAGATGATCACTCTAGTCTCGCTGTATGCATGATTGTAGCTAAGAAAATCATATCTCCTGTAATGTTCAAAAAGCAGTCGAGAGCTAATGTTGTTCAAAAAGATGTTCCAAT
>JAKMXJ010063380.1:0-11127 GCA_029339935.1 Anguina tritici | reverse complement strand
GTGGTAGGCGTTAATAGGGTCAAATTTCCTTATAGTTGTAACAGTTTGCAACTTAAAATATTTTAATAACTATTTTGACACAAAACATGATTTTTCACTCATTTCCACACCCAGTCTTAAAACCTGAAAAGCGTGATAGCCGTTTCTCAAAGAAATTCGAACTCATCCTTAATTTAATTTCCAACCTCCTTATTCTGCGAAAAAAGATTCTTTGTTTCTCTGCACTCTATACATTTTATCGTTTCTCTTCTCATTCTCTTCTCATCATTGTGTCAAAGTGCTTCTATTCTAAAAAGAATAACGACGATGTGGTCCCAACACGCATAATCGGGCGGGCCCCCTACCAGCAGAGCAGCAGCATCTGTTGCTGTGAGTGAATTCCTTCCCTGCCTGAGTGTTATTTGGCTGGTCTCTAGTCGCACTTATTTCACTGCGTATACCAACCACTACAATTGCGTTTTGTGCGACGCGGGTGTCATAAATGATTTCATGAATCGATATTTTTTCAAAACTTTTGTGGGTTGCTGGGTATGTGTGTGTCAACCAGAATTCCTTTGGTATTTTCAACCATATCATCTCTACTTTGATAGATTAGATATTTAAATTTTTCGCTTTTCAAATTCTTCTCTAAAATATCTTGCTGAAATCAATTTAGCGCGCTTAAACACTTTTGATTTTTTGATTAAGGTTTTCTCCTGTTCGGAAGTGTGCTTTCTGTATATTTTGCGGCCAAAATGATAGACTCAGAGCAGAAGACAGGAGAGCTTGTAGAGTCAGGATCTTCAAGCAATAATTCTGAGGTAAACCTTTTGTAAAAAGTGTAGCTGCTTTTTAAAAGCGGGCACCCTGCTTCTAATTTTTTAATGCTCCAACATCGTAGCCCTCGAGCTACAAAATTGATCTGAGTATGATATATTTTTATTATTATTGATTAACATTTTAAAGCACCAAAACAAGACAAAAAAATCTCATCTGGTTATTAAGACGAAGTCCCAAGAATCTGAAAGCAAGACCAATGGTATGCTAAATGTTGAAAACGGGACAAGCTGTTCGCCAAGCAGTGCCAAAGAGGATGATCAATCGCCGGCCACTTCCAATGGCGACATCAAAGCCGCCTCTCCCCCAGCCAAAGAAAAACAAGATGATCAGCCAGTTGCAGCTGAAAAAGTGGAATGCATAGAGTTGGACGATGACGAAGACGATGATGTGGTTCCAGTGGAGGAGCCACCCATCAAAAGATCCAAAATACGTTCCAAGCCTTCTAGTCCTGTGCCAGAGGACCCAAAAATTTCGTCCAACAAAGATGTGGGTTTTTTTCTTCGAGACCTTAAGTTTATCGAAGCGTTCTATATAAAAAGTAGTGACTTTTTAAATTTTGCAGGCGAACTCTACTCCAGTCTCTAAACCTGGCTCTGTAAAGTCTTTTAGTGGTAAGAAAGAGCCTGAGTTGACCTCTTACTCAGCTTTGCTGGACCGTTTGGAAGTCTACGTCAAAACAGCCATTGAAAAAAGTGAGGATGTGGACAGAAAGGTGCTGGATGCTCTTCTCGCAGCTATAAATATTTTGGTAAGATCATTTTTATACAGAATTTTCAAAATTATTAATCCCCAAATTTTAGGTAAAAAAAGAGCCCTATTCAGTAAGAAAATTGATACTGGACAAGCAATTGGTTCTGCCAAACACCATATCATTCCCACCTTCGCAGGTATTTTTTACTTTTTCCTGTAAACTTGTAATTTTAAATCCTCACAAATATGTATTTTTGCAGGTGGTTGAGCTGCTGATTGAGCATGATCCGGACTTTCAGCTTTCACGGGTGATCGCTAAAATGTTTGGGAACGAGCAAGTGAAATTGTCAGATATTGAGAGAAGAGAACGACAACAGTTGAAAGGTATGAAATTTTGGTTGTTGGGTGGGCTGCAGGGCTTATTAATGTGTATATATATATGTTGCAGCAACGTGTCCAGCTCCTAACATGACGGGAATTTTGATGAGCATCGGTCAGGATTTGGTCCAGGAGGGCACCTACTCTGATATTGTCCATGCTCGAAATTTGCCTGAGGTTCCCAAAAGTAATTTTTTATGATATTTAAGTTTTTGTTTAAAACTTATAAAATACAGGGTGGTCTAAGAATTTCTCGGACCACCCTGCAAGTAATTGAAGCTTAACTGAAATTTCAAGTTCTGAAAACTCAAACCCAAAAATAGGGCTATTAGTGACCAGGTTTTTTGTTTTCTATTTCCTGGTTTTAATAATCCACAGGAGAAGCATAAAAAAATTACGTACTGTATATGTTATAGTGAAGACCCATGTCTTTACTTAAAAATCGTGTTCTTAAATTGTGATTTTGACCTCCCTTTGGCAGTCGTTTTCGGGCATATAAATGCCCAAATTGCAGCTCATTTTCTTGGCTACAATTTAGGTAGTAGTTTGGCCACAAGACGATTGCAGAAGATAGGCCAAAAACAATGCTAAATACATTAATTTTCAATTATGACGTGGGGCTTTATTAAAATATGTGTGGTGTAATATGTTCAATGCTGTATTTCGGGAGTGGTGAGGTGGTAACAGAAAAAAAAAACGTAAAATGTCAGATTTAAAATAGATGAAATGACCATATCGCTTGTAATGACGCCCTTCCGTGGACCAAAGTGTCCCCTCCCCCATAAGAATGCCCAAGATAGGGACACTGATTGAAGTCCCAGAATATCGAAAATTTTCAAACTCATAAAACTAAAAAAATAATTCTCAAAAATTCACATCTCGTACCAATTTCAACCTTTTTTAGATATGGAGACGTATAAGCAGGTTCGTTTTCCTAAAGTTTTCTAATCTTTGAACCGTTATTTTACCAATAACTGATAGGTGGCCGCTCAATTGAAACCAGTGTGGGAAGCACTGAGAACGAAGAACGAGCCTTTCAAACTGCAAGTGCTGACCTGTCAGGTGTCCTTTTGTGGTTTCAAAACGGACAGCAAGACCGTGATGCTCATCCACCGCGCGACCCCCCACTTCTGTGGTCGCAAGTACCAGTGTGCCATGTGTAATGAGTTCGACACTAATGAGAACCGCATTAATCGCCATTACTTGTCAGTATTTTGCTTCAAAAATGAGTATTTCTCATGGTTTATTAATTTCAGAGAAGTCCACGGAGTTAAACCAATGCCCAGAGATGACTATGTCGCAAAGGTGCAGTGCCCTATTTGTGATGATGGTAGTGTTTGAATTTTTTGATGCCTTAGTCCAACACATTTGTTATGATTTTGAAGATTTCAATTACAAAGGACAGAGAGATGCGCATCTGAAGATGTGCAAGCGAGACATCCACAAGTGGGTTTTTCAAATATGCTTTGGCAATTGGAGGTCATACTTGGGCTTTGGAAAGGCAAAACATTGTGTGTAAGATCGTCGTGGTCAATATGTTCCTCAGGCTCTAAGCCGTCCCACAAGCCTATCAGTGTAGGATATCACGGAGCTAAGTTACAGGCCCAAATCTAGATAAGCAATTTCAAACCTGGTTTTGCCCGAAAATCCATCATTTTTGAACATTATCAACCTCTTGGGTGAGTGTTTGCCAAATAAGTGTGAGCGAGTGAGCAAGACTTTTGGGGCTAAAATGTATCGACAAATCTATTGGAATTATATCTAAGACCGAGTTTGTTATCAACAACTGCCTTGAGCCATTTGCGCCAACGTGTACCAAATTGGTACGAAGACTGCCTTAAACCCCCCTTCATTCTCCTAAAATTTTCGACTTGTTATTTGCATGTCATTTCATAAAAATATCGTTTCAATGGGTAAAAGAGCTAGTTCATTGTAAAAATGTGGTCAAAAGACAGATTTTATTGATGAAATTTCGAGATTTGGCAGGAAAATGATTTCAGTACATGCTTGTTTTTTCTGAGAAAAACTAACAGCATGTACTGAAATCATTTTTCTGCTAAATCTTGAAATTTCCTCAATAAAATCAAAACAGCACCCGTTCACTTACTCTAGTCGATGCGTACATGAAGTTCCTCCGCCTTTAAAAAGCCTACGCTCAATTTAAAATAGACAAAAGACTCCATAAATTGTGCTAAAATGGTCGGACCACCTGTGGATCGAACTTTCGCACTGACGTTAAATCGATTGTAAACGGCTGTAAAAGATTTGGTAAAGGGCAATTTGGTAAATTCGAGATTTGGTAAGAAGACACTTTGGTAAGAAACTCGTTGGTAAGGCGCCATTTCGTAAAAAAACTATTTGGCGACGCGCTTTTTGATAGATGTTACTTTTGGTAACTGATATCTTTGGTAACTACTCTTTTGGTAACCGGCATCTTTGATAACTGATTCTTTTAATTACGACCGTTTTTGTCTTCTTTGTTTGGCGAATTGTCATAAATTTATGGCACTATGATCCTCTTCTGGTTGATCCTCTTTTTGAGCTGAGGCCGAAGGTTACCTTGCACTGGCAAAACTAATCTCGTTGTTCTTGCAATTCAGGATGCTGAGGACAGGTGATGGGGCTAACGCGGGTCGGCCTAGGCTGAGCCTAAGCCTAAACCAGAATTGCCTTTTATGTCCTTCTACGTTTTTCTTTTATTCATTATTTCTGGGTCATAAGGTTGACACTGTACTCGAGGGATGTAGCCGGTTATTTCCATTGCATTCCGCACACCTTTTTTCATCACGTTTTGGTTTTGAGAAGGCTGATGTATTTAAGCTCCAATCAACGCGTTCCAACTGCCTAGATAGTTTCATGTTCTTTTATATGGCGTATTTCCAAATAGTCTTTGGTGAATTCTTCTCCTATGCGTTTTGTAACTTTTTAGACACACTCTTTAATTTGAAAAGCACAAAATCAGATGAATCACTTTTCATCTGAAAATTGAGCATCAAGACATGTCAATAAATCTGAAAGCGAAAAATAACACAAAAATAGCAACACCTCATGACACAACATAGTCTCAAACAAATCGTACAGGACGACAGAAAAGCTTCGCTGTAATACTCATACCGAAAAACACAAAATTAAAAACATTGCAAATAAAAAAGCGCTAAATATATATAAAGGTAACAAGAACTTTTCGGCAAGAAATTAGTCTGGGTCAAAATGACTCGGACTGCCCAGAGATCGTAATTTATAAAAAATACAGGCGCTGATGTCATACACCTACCATCCCCCTCTCCCCAAACCCTAGTGTCATATACCTGTGTCATTGAAAATACAATAGAAATGACAAGAGCAAAAAATGCCTTTAACACAAATTTACCAACCGAATATTTTTCAATCGGAAAACTTTCGAAAATTTACCTGAAAGTTTTCGATTTACAACTCTAGTTATGCCAGTAAAGAAATTTATTATGAAATTTATTAATTTATTAATTCTTATTAATAAGGAGTTGTGAGCCCTGAGTTAGAGTCATATTTTGAGGAGAGTTTTATTACATTGATATTTCTTTACAAAATTTTTCCTGCACATAAAGACCTGGTTTCAGAATCCGCACATTGCAATCTTCAAGAGCACCTGAGCACACAGGTGAACTATTTCTAAATTCATAATTACATTTTGTGATTAACCAGCTGTGTATAATAGGAATGGTAAACCGATGGTTGTGGGACAAACCACCAGTGGACCCGGCGATCCTAGCTCAACAACAGGATATTATAAAGGCTAATCAAGTGAGTTAACTATAACACAGTCAACTATTTAACAAATTTACTATATTCATTGCCTTCAGGCGAAACAACAGCAAATGTTACAAATGCAACAGCAGCGGCAGTACGCAGCTGCAGCACTGGCTGCTCGTCAATCGCTTCCATCTAGCTCTACTATGCCTACTCGTCTGTTGCAGAATATGAGAGGAGGAGGCAACAATAACAATTTCTCGCCCAATAATCGCTCACATCAATCCGGCCAGCTCAGTCAAATGCTTAAAAATGGTGGCGGCACACCATCCACAGTCACTCCTCAAATGATACAAGCTGGTAGGTTAAGTTAGTACTAAAGGAACACCTTCAATCTACTTATGTACATCGGTAGTTTAGTGTGAACAAGCTAGGGCTTGGAGACGAAAAATGGTTTTTAGTTTGGTATCCAACATAGCCGTTGTATTTGTGTCGTTTCAAATTTTTGCTAGGGTGATTTTGAAATCCAGAATCTGAATGTCACAGCTGAAGCGGTTATACGACACTTGCGGCTTTTCAATTTGCGGCAGGACATTCTCGCTCGTCACTTGCGGCTCCTTTTTATGATCGTAAAGATTTTTTTCTCTGGGCACATGGTTTGGGTGGGTGTTGCTCGTTTCGCTCATAAAAACAACACAATGCCCCTGATTTCGATGGATAAAAGTTAAAATAGGATGGATATAGGGTTAAAATTGCAGCCGCAAATTTCGCGCCGCAAGTTTCGTACACTCCTGAAGCACCTATCTTAGAATATAAACCGTCGTGGCTATCCGCTAAATCATTGATTAGAAAAAGCTTATATGTTGATAATATTTAGCTAATATAAACTGCCGAAATATGATCGTAAAAGAAATTTGAGATTTTTATAATCGAAATTATGAAATATATTTTTGGTGGCTTCCCCTTATTTTATCAAGGAAAAAGGTCCTCTAAATTAGCGATGTCAATGAATTGCCAGATAAGCCAATCCTGTCCATTTCGGTTTTTTGTACCCAATTTCTTAGAAATTTAGTTAGAAAATCTGCTAAAAAATAAATCGAATATTTTTTCAGCTATGCAACAACAACTTCGCCAGCAACAAATGGCCCAACAACTTATAGCTGCTAAGCATGCAGGATCGAAGGCTACTGCTGCTAATGCTCTCCAGAAACAGGTGCCGCCAAAAGAAAGAGTCACCACAGTAATCCTTACTTTAATCAAAGTTTTTAATCAGCCAAAACACTATTGTTTTAGCAGTTCAAAAACTCGCTGGCCTCCAACTTCTCCCCCACACCAGCTTCGCCCTCCATAAATAGTCCAATTTGTGAGATCTGTGATCTGCAGCTCAAGAACAAAGATCAGTACTTAATCCACTTGAAAGAGATGCATCAGCAACTCAAAGGAAAAACTCATGCGGACATGGTTCAAGGAGCTCCACTAGCTTGTAGTCGCTGCAGGGACAGATTCTGGACTTATGAGGGCCTGGAAAGACATCTTGTCATGGGTCATGGACTGGTTGGTGTTATTGTTTCGTAAACCAATTAAGTTAGCATCGACTATATTTTATTCCACTCAGGTCACATCCGATCTATTAACCAAGGCTCAAAAGAAGGAAGACGGTGGCAAATGCAAGCTATGTGGCAAACAGTATGCTTTCAACATGCTCCAGGTAGTTTTTTGAATGCCTTTAATGAGATAAAAATGTTAAACAATGCTCGTTTAGCATTTGGTGAGCGATCATCAAGTCAAGTTGTGTTCTGCAGAAATAATGTATTCATGTGATGTCTGGCAAGTTTTAATATATTTTGTAAATTACACATTTTTTATTAGTTCATTGCCTCTCTGGCTGAAATTTAAGTTTTTGAGTTTTCGCATGAAACCTGTCCGAGGTTACCAAACTCAAAAACATAGGCAAGACCAAAGACTACACTTCTGGGTTTGATATTCTCAACAAATATCTAGAGCCTTAGGAACTCGTAGGCACACTAACTGAAGGGGAGGATGCAGTGGGAAAATAATTAACCATGTATTTTACTTATTGGTTTTAGTGACTTCAAGTGCAGCTCATATCAGTTACTAGAGAGTCATTTGACAGATGTTCATCCAAAACAGATCTCTGTACCTATTCGTTGATTTGTGTGTGTTTTTGCAAAACCACTTAGAAGTGAAGCTATGCTGAGGCGGTCTTGGTTCTCCTTTCTATTGGTTTTTTGTTGCAATATTTGAACTGGTTTTTATAATTCTTTCATTGACGGATTATTTTTAGAATTTGTAATTTTGAAGTGATTAGCGCATAAATTCTCAGCCTCTTTGTAATAAATTATTTCTTGCAATGATCTTGTGTTATTTACATCTAAATTTTGCGGCAAGGGAACGCAAACAACCCGAAATTTTCCTTAATCTCCTAAAACCACCTAAGGCTTATCACTTAGAAATTTATGCAGCTCCTCTATACTGGATACTGTCCCAATTATATAAAAAGTTTAGTCTAAAAGGGCGTAGGGGCGTTTGAGTTTTTCGCAACAAACGTTACAAAACAAGTTGGCAGGTTTCATTGTTTGGCGAGTTTTTTACCGTTGGCGAGTTCTGGAATTGGCGAGTTTTAGCGGTTGGCGACTTTGTTGTGTCCCAAAAAAATCAAACGTATTACCATAACGCCATAGATTTGATTTTTTCGGCCATACAATAATCCGCAAAGAGGGATACCATACCGTATTTCATCCAGTAAGCCACCCACTCGATTTTGAGGTTTTTGTATCTCAGAACAGGAATTTTTTTGCGCTTTCTTTTTTAGATTTTCGTAACTCGCACGAGCTCTACTGATTCCGCTTTTTCGATTTGGTTGCACATCCAAAAATCTTGAAATCAACTCAAAATGTTCACGATTTTTAGAGGGTTGAAAAATAAGCCAACCGGGTGGCTTATTAGAGGAATACAGTATGCTAATTTAATTCAGGGTGTAAAAATTCAAATACATGATCACTTTCATATTTTGGGTGCATTGACGCTTGTTCGAAAATGAGAAAATGTCGGGTATGTTAATGTAATCAGGTATGGTAATAGCTTGTTCGAAAAAGGACAATTGCCCATTTAACACTCTCTTTGTAGTGTGCAGTATTTTTAATTTCTTTATTTTATCACGCCGACGTGTTTTCTGCAACTCATTTATTCATTGCTCTCTCTGGTTCCTTTGTATAGCCATATTATTTTCTCTATTTAGACTTACAAATACAGGCCTTCGAGTGGTTTAATGATGATGTGGTCTCTTGGCTCAAGCAAGCTGAGATCGGGCAATAACTTACAAAGCAGTGTCCGCAATAATTCTCACAAAATATGCGCACAAGGTCACTCGGCGAACAATTGATAGGCACATCCCGAAGAAAAAGGAGTAGCAAGTATTCCGTATGATGTAAGCTAAATAGTTTATGATCAGCTTCTATCAAGAAGAGATGGACAAGACAAGCGAGAAAATCATCGATGAAATAACTGTAGGATCTTTGTTTCGAGGAAATTATCATTTCATTGTTGCTGTTATTGCTTGAGTATGTCTGAATAAAAGCACAGTAGTTAGATGAATCTGATATTGACTTGCTCATCTTTGCACTATTTTTGAAAATGCGCATATAACGGAAAAACTGTGAATCCCACGAAAGAGAAAAGTCAAAAGAGTTCTATCAGGGGCGTTTGTTATCAAATAAGCTCGCATATGTATTTTTGGTGAAACAGTTTAGGGTTATACTAAGGAACCAGAGAGAGCAATGAATAAATCAGTTGCAGAAAACACGCCGGCGTGATAAAATAAAGCAATTAAAAGCGCTGCACACTACAAAAAGAGTCTTAAATGGGCAAGTGTCCTTTTTGGAACAAACGTCACTTTACCATGTTTTGGCCCCAAATGAAAATTTTCAAAATTAACTTGATTTTCTTGGATTTATGCTTTATCCGTTGGTCACCCTTTTGCAATCTACTATTGGTAAATTTTAAACCAGCTAGGTCCGCCTTGTTCCGACAAGCTATGATTCGCCCGTAGAGCATAAAAAATTCAGACTACTAAAATAGAATTTCATAAACCAAGATTTTCAAGGATTACACGCAACTTGATTAGTTTTTTAACTTATTGGCGTTTTTACCTGTACAATTGGGGTTTTTGCATTTTTTATCTAACTCTTTTATAAAACACTCTAAATTTACATTTTCGCATCCGTGTTTGGTAAGAAAATGTAGCAAATTTACTCCTCTATCAAGTCTCCGGTTTTCTTTTGAAAGTATAACGAGAAAGTTGGTTGTTGCAAGCCATTTTAACTTGAGATATTCGAAAAAATTTACAATATTATGAAAACAAATTCTTATGTATTTACGGAATTGTCAATTTGGTTTGTAGAAATTGTTCTCCTTTTGAAATCAAGCTTATTGCTAAATCTGGTATGGATCAGGTATTATTCCGGCAACTGGGTTGCGCAAATTCAGGTATACTGTGGTAATGTGAGTTGCAGGATGGGTAAAGGGTGATCTGGACTCCCAACGCGTTAAAAAAGGAACCTTCTGTGCAAATCGGATATATGAAGAGCGAAATGATGGAAAAGTGTGTTTGGGAAATTCCAAGCAGCATGCTCTTGTCGTGTCCAGTTTTAATCGCTGTTTGTATTCTGTGTCGAGACACGTGCTAGTCCTTGACACGTGCCATACATAGCATTGTTTGTTGTCTCTTGATAAGTTTGTGTCTGAATAAGGAAAATAAGAAGTCGTGTGTCTGTTGATCTTCTCCAGCTGAATCTTCGAAGGGCCCAATAAATTTTCTAGCAAGAGCGGTAACTTTTGTTAATCTCGCTTCTGCTTCCGTCCTCAATGCTTCAATCACAATTCAAACTCTAGTATAATGGAATAGCGGCGGTACTTTGATGAACCAAACGAACCATTAAGAAATTTTACCCGTCATTCACCCTTTCTTGTTGATCTTGTTTCGACATTGTTCTTGAAACATCTTGGCTTGGCGGACTTTTCAACGACGAGTAAAGGAAGCTTTTCGGCCTCCTCATGTTTGCACAAAGCGGTACTGTTATGCGTTCCTTTGACTTCTTTCCGGATATGCAACTTTCACCTTGAAGAAATTCCCAAACTAAATCACCACAAAAGCCAACCTTTGCACGCTAAAGTCTTGTTGGAATAATAAAAGAGCCCAGTTTCATGCGTATAAAACACCTCATCCGCCGAGTAGTGAGAAATTGCCTCTAAAAGAACTTCCTGTTTCTAATCCCCGAGTGCCTCCAGATCAATTTCGACTAGTTCTCTCTGGCTTTGCTTGAAAAAGAAAGAGTGTCGGTACTGGCTGTGGGACATAAATAACCCCTCCCATAACTAACCCGGGTTATTTATTGGGAGTTATTTATGGGGTATTTATAGCGGTGGGCCAAGGTCCGAATCCCGTTCGTGGTAATCCATTTTTATATGGTGCGAAATGCCCCCAAATGGCCTCAA
>JAKMXJ010063319.1:0-13235 GCA_029339935.1 Anguina tritici | reverse complement strand
TCTTTGCTCGGTCGATTCACTCCATCGGCCCGATCACACCTGCGCCGCTTCCGCACCGGTTTTCACATCCGCACCGCATCCTTTTTTGGTGTTTACAATGCAACCGCACGAGAAATTTCATAGTATCACTTTTTTAAATGTATACTTCCACATACACTTTTCACCAATAACCCTTTTGTTCTTTTGTTACAAAAATTGTCTTTATTAACTATCAAATCATTTTGCCAGGACACAACTCCAGCGTGTAAAAAATATTACACAAAAGTTGTTCTCACATTAATTGCTTCTAGTATAGGTCTGTTTTCACTACTCTTTCTAGTGTTAGATTGTTGTAATGGCTCGTTGATTTCATTTCGTCAAGACCCATTATCAAGACCATAGTCAGCCATTGTCGTTTCCAGGAAAAAATTTCATTAACTTTGTCATCGGTGCTCCCTCAGCAAGGAACGAACATGAAAACATGTAGTGGAAAAATAAAGTCTTTGTTTGAAATCACACCGACCAAAAATTTCCAGAACCAGTTTCATGTCCATATGAACTGAAATCCGTGTAATGCGAAATCAATAGTCACAGACAGCTAGAATTTAGGTTAAAAAGGTCTCAATAGTGTTTTTATTGAAAAAATAGGCGTCCGCATAAGAAAAAAATTCAACATTTTTGAAAGCTTCCGCATCCGAACTGCACCCGCATCCGCATTTTGTCTATTGTGAACACCAAAATGCGGATCCGGATACGGTGCGGAAGAAAAACGGATCATTGTGAACGTAGTGTAAACGAGCATGTTACTCCGGTTCAAATGAAAAAGGCGCGTGTCAGGAATTTTTTTCTCGCAGCCTTTTTCGGGAGCTTTTTCCCTAAAAACCACCAGAAAAGATGTTTTTTAGGGCCCGGGCGAAACTTTTTAAGAAAAAAAGTTTTGACCAAAAATCGGCTTCTTGTCTTGATCCCTCCTGTGGTTAGGATATCGAATATTTTATATTCAAAATTTTTTCCCCTATCCATTGCAAATGGTGGGCATTCTGCTGTCTTTCCGAGCAGCACCCACCCGTATATTGCACCCGTCGTCAATTTGACCGCTCGATTTGACCACCCTGACCACAGGGAGACCAAGGCAAAAAGGCGATTTTTGGTCAAAAGTTCTTTTTCTTAAAAAGTGTCGTCCGGGGCCTAAAAACATGTTTCGGGACCTGGAACATCCGAAATAGTGGTCAAAAAATAATTTTGAGTGAGTATGGCATAAAGCATTCCTGCCGATTCAAATAAAGACCCGCAAGACGGAAAATTTCCTTTCGTTCAGTCGACATTTAATATCTCGTACTTTATTGAACCTATATTTAGCAGCATTTCTTGGAATGTTGACCTAATTTTTCCCGGCAGATGTCCTTATCGTTTTTCGGGTTCTTCAATTTGTTTCATTGCTATGTGTATGGGTGACAGTTTCAGGATCCTCACAGTGCAACGAATGATTAATTTTTAAATTTCTGCTCACCATATACTTTTTATCATTACAAATATCGTATAAGAAGATCAGATTAAGCGACATCTTTCATTCGTATATAATTAAAAGCACATAAGCCCCGCCTCGTTAGCCCTACTTGACATCCAACCGTACTATTCTACCCATGTTATTTAGGCTTATCCTAGGCCGAGCCCGTTAGTCCCACTTAAGACGCCCATGTGCACAAAATCCAGCAGGGTGGTATTATGGTTTCGGCCAAAAATGGCCAAAAACTCATGGATTTTTTCAGGAAATGATTTTCCACCCCCTAAAACACGTATTCTGAAGGTTTTCAGGGCTGGGAAACCCAAAAAGTTTTTAAAACCAAATTTTGAGCCAGTGTAAAATAGTGCATTCCAGCCGATTTTTTTTTTAAACGGAATATTCATAAGAAACATTTTTCTAAGAAACCTAATCGTAAATTGTCGTTTTTGTAAGAAGTCTTTTAAGAAGTCTTTTGTTCTAGTAAAAAATATTACTGGTAGACTGTCATCATACTTGTGTTTCTAATCGTTTTATCATCTTTGACTGATCAGTCAACTTCTAAGGTTTTTTAACTCGCGGACGGTTGTAACAACTTTACATTTGGGTGCAGTTTTTCGTTCTGAATCTCGTAGTTATATTTACTAACTTTATTCTGATTAAGTCATGGTTAAAAATGCATTTCAAAATATCGACTAAAATATTCGTCTTCTACGTTATCTAATCGTTTCTATTTTTGCTTTTAAAAATTTGTCGATACAGCTACCTGCCGATACAGTGATGCAGTTGCAATTTATAAGACTCTAATCGGCTTTAGAGGAAGATACAGCTTTCGGATACTTACCTACATAGGTGGAGAAATTTAGACAAAAAAT
Source organism: Anguina tritici (assembly GCA_029339935.1). Classification (NCBI taxonomy): domain Eukaryota; kingdom Metazoa; phylum Nematoda; class Chromadorea; order Rhabditida; family Anguinidae; genus Anguina; species Anguina tritici. Next base: position 10,880 of record JAKMXJ010063319.1, on the reverse strand, counting down.
ATGGACCTGCGTAGATTCTAAGTCGAAGTAAAATTGTCTATCTTGACAAGAGCAGAGAGCCTGGGGCAAATCCTAGTGGCCATACACATATATTAAAACTGGAATTTCAGCTTTAAATTTTATTTTAGATAGTTTTGCGCATTGCTTCGGATTTGACTGGAACAGGAAGGATCATAATTCTTTAAATCTCCATCACTTGGAAGAGAGTTATGAGTTATTTCTCTTCTGAATACCGTCAACTTTCGGTTTAGTGCTCTTTTTCAACCGTTTTGGTTCTAAAAGCTCGATTTAGTGCCCTTTTCCCGGTCCCCAGAGGTGGCACTAGATGAAGAATTGACTGTGTTCTGTTGCTTTGCTCTGTTACACAAAAAATTTTAAAGTTTTCATAGTTGACGTTAGATTAGCTTATAAAAAAGCCCGATATAGTGGCACCATTCAAGTACCTTGGACCAGAAACCCCAATATAGTGGCAGCTTGGTGCCGATCCCTTGAGGTGTCACTATATCGGTGTTTGACTGCATTTGAAATTTCTCAAGCTCTTAAGTTAAAAGGTCAAAAGTTGTTTCTCTTCCTTCTATAATTGCGCGGCACCATTACCTTTCATTTTTATTCCCCTTTTCTCCTGATCAGTCTGTTTTTGGAAGAGAAGACAAGAAAATTGGATGAAATTCAAACAGAGCTATTTAAAAAAGAGAAAGTGGAAGGATAAATAATAGGGTGACTTCGCATATCTGAGCGGATCCATCTACCAAGCTCTAAATTATCTTTATCAGATACAAACAAATCCTTTTTCTTCTCACTTTTAGAATAGGGGTAAAATGCATTAGCTTTTAGTGTTCAACACACACATGCTTAACATATGTTTGTGAAGGTTTTTCGTCGATTGCCGACACATTATTATACTTAGTCATGTTAAATGTAATTTTATTTTTACAAATTGTTACTATTCAGAGCTAACGAATAACTTAACCTCGCCATATTTTGTCATTTTTCAAAATTTAATGACCTTTCCTAAAAATTACCGTGTATCTTCCAATAAGCGGACACGTCCCGATGAGGGTTAAAAAAGTAAACGGACATGTTCGTTTGTTAGAGCATACACGGTATCTTACTTCTTGCCTTAGTGACTCATGTTGTCTTCCGCAAAATCCAACAAAAACAGCTCAAAAAGAGAGCTAGGTCTGAGAAATAGCAAGCTCAACTTACTTTTTTGCATTCTTCTTTTGTTTCTGTTTCAAATGACTTTGAACCCTGAAATTTCAAGGAATAAACTTTTGCGATTACAATATTTAATAAACAATGCTATATTCGGCCCTACTAAAGAAGCGGGGGGAGGCGTTTGCCTTGGTCCCCTTTTTGATCTTTTCTAGATTTTTTTATTTTTTCCAATCCTGTCTTTCTGTTACCCAATGCGAAGGAGCTTCGTCTTGATGAAAAGTCCAACAGCAGAAACCAAAATGACGCCTAGCCCAAGGCAGCACTTTTGTTTTCAGCATTTCACGGTAGACTTAACCATTGGCTTCGGCTCATTCTAGCACGAAAAGAGAAGAGTCATTCCAGAGGAAGTGACTCCGGCACACATCATAATCGGATTCTGAGTTCTTGAAGTAATACAAACTTGTGCTGGCAGAGGATTCTTGGATTCTATGTCTCTGAGGAGTTGCTCTGTTTTCAAATTCTGTCGTTCTGCGAGTTCCTTGTCTGCTCCAAGTCGAACCACTTTCGTCAGTGAAGAGGATTTCTCGATGAGGACCGGCGGTGTATAGACGAAGGAGTCGCTTTCTTTTTTGCTTCTTTATTTAGAGCAGGGCCTTCCGCCCTCTTCCTCGATTTGAGATCCTTGACTAGATTTTGCACCGAGGTACGCGAAATGCCAACCTTTTTGGTTTGGTTTCTCTTCGAATCACTTGATGGTTTTTGAACTAGTTTTTAGAGCACCGAGAAGTCAAGCAATTTTACACTGTCGTTTTGTTTTTCAATAAAGTTTTATGACAACTGGTCTTAAATTGCTCATTCTAAAAATTATTTTTCACGAGAATCACCTATGCAATATGTCGAGCTAAAGAAGAGAAAATGGGCGTTTAAATAACACTAAAGATTTGTGCGGTGCTGCAAACTTCACCAATAAAATACATGATTTAAAATTGGGCCGGAACTTTTTGGTCACCCGTTAGAGGCGGCTTTTCTAATAGAGACTGCTCTTCAGTTAGAATAAATACTGTATGAATACCGTATTACCGTAACTTTTAAAATTACATTTTCTCTCTTCTTGTATAAATTGTGGTATTCGAACCGCATACTCGACGAATTCTCTTGTTTCTACCAATTTATTGGTGATAGCCCAAGGCAATCATATTAATGTGTGGTAGTAATACACTCCCCCACTCCCTGCTGCTTCTGCCCATAACTGTTATGATTGCAGTAAATAGAGGAAACAAACAAGTAAGAGGAATTCGTTTTGTTATTGGGCAACCCATCCCCACTAAGTATGAAAAGCAGCAAAAGTTAGCGCAAAAACAACATCAACTGCCCCTTTGAATGCTACTGTTGAAGAGTATCTGTAAAGAGAGCAGCTAAGCACAGCCGTTGATGATGTGCGGATTGAAAATAATCAGTGGGAGAAGAGGGAGAAATTCCTTACAAACCTGTTTGCATTTGTTGTTGTCGTTCATAGCTTAATGCTCCTACTCAATTATAACTTCGATTTTTTGTTCAGTTTCACTATTTTTTTAATTCCGGATTTTTGGCAGTTTTATCACATCTAATAGACTGTTTTTGGTTCAGGCTTCTGGTTTTTAAACAAAGCTTTTCAAAATTATACAGACCCTTTTTGCGTAAGAATTATATGTTTTTGAAAAATATCCCGTGTTAGAATAGGTCCTAAATAAAAAATTTTGTGTTAAATATGGGAAACAACTTCCCAGAACATAAAAATGAAAAAGAAAAAATTTTTAAAAACATGGTGACAAATATTCTCTAATTTAGAGCATATACTCTAATAATCCCCATGCAAAGAGTCAATTTTTGGTCAGAAGTTTTTTTTCCAAAAAATCGACTTTTTATGTAGTAAAATGTCTCAAAACACCTTCTTTATCGTTTATCGTAAAAATTACTTATGATAGATTGGGTCACACAAATTTTCAGAATAGACTAAATCACCTAGAATCTTAAATTACCATGACTTGCTAGGACCTCGCTAACCCGTCATCCTTTTGGGACTCGCGTTGTGCTGACGGATTAGCTAGGTGACCATAGTTGCATGGGTGCCGGCGCCACCCGGCACCGGGCAAAATTAGACGATTTTCGGGCGCCCAGCGTCGGTACCGGGGGCTTCTCTGGTTATTTTTTTATTACTTTTGTAGCTTTGAAATTTGAAAGCAAAAAAAGAATTAAAAGGCAAAAATATGCTTGTTTACAACCTCGATATGATTGAAATTTAACCTTGAGCTCATTATTTGCTAAATAAAGCATATCAAAAAAAACATTAAATGCAACTAGAAAAAAGCCAGTAAATAAATTTACATTAAGGGATCTTAACGCCGGCGTCTTTGGCGCCAAGATTTTAGTAATCGGACGCCGCGCCATAGTGGCGACGGCGTCGACGCCGATTTTTTTCGGCATGCAACTATGGAGGTGACAAAACCAAATCCAAGAAACTAAATCGGCCTTGGGATGACGGACTAGCGAGGTTCCACTGTACGTAAAACAGAGAAAATACGGAGGTAACCCCGAAGTCAATGATTTCATGACAACTCACTAAAACAAAAATACAGGGTGGGGCAACTTTTTCGAGCCATCTAATTTTGGCTATAGAATTTTAAACTCATGGTATGTTGACGAGATCTTTTTTGTTTCTTCGAAAGCTGATACACTAGGTAATTGAATGACATCAAACATGCAATGAAATTTTTTGTAAGGATAGAAACACTTTTCTTTCAGAATTTTTCGTATTCTTCTTGGTGAAGGCATCCCATCGACATTTGAGGCCAAGTGAACGCTTGAAAGGTTCAAAAAAATCAACCACTTCTGCCAACTTTTCGTCTGTTCGTACTCAATAAAGCAAAAATTGGTAATAATAAACAAAGCCAACCACAAACAAATCTTGTTTCCAGTCTTCTTCTTCTATCAACGCTGCCCTGTTACTTGAAATTGTTATACCAGTTCCCTATGGTCTCCTTTCTTGGCACCTTTGAGCTTCTTCTGAACTGCCTTCAATATCGAACACGGAATCGCCCGACGTTTTTTTTCCTCTTTGATGAAGCACTCGACGCATCTTGCTTTCTCTTGAGAAGAGTAGACTATGGCTAGACCACATAAAAGAAGAAAAAATCAACTATAGGTTAATCACATTTTTTACATCAATAAGAAGAATCCAAACAAACACCTTTGGTGTCATTCGATTACCTAGAGTGTCAGCTTTCGAAAAAAAAAATCTCGTCGACATACCAAAAGTTATAGCCGAAATAATATAGCTAGAAAAAATTGCCCCACCTTGTAAATTACTGAAAGGCTGTTGTTATGAAACTTTCGCACATTTCCAATCCGATCAATCAATTTTGCCCATCTTCTTTTGCTGGAATCTCAAAATTCAAATTTTTCGATTTTCTATCATTCACAACTTCAATTTTTAGAGAACCATTGACATATGTGATATATAGGATATGAGATTATATTTTAACTTTTTCCATAATGACTTTTTTTGCTGATTAAAAATTGGCAAAACTTGGAGAACCACTTGAAAAGAATTGACACCACCGAAAACGGAGTATAAAAACATTAGCTACTTAGAGAGTGTTGGGAAAAAGGGGACGCCAAAAAGCAGCCGAACAAAAGGCAGGGCCAAACCAAATTTTTAGAAATCGAGTTTTTAGCATATTTATTTTATTGTCTCTCCACGACAATCGGAAGCCATGTATTTGACTATTTAACTCTGTTTATTTTAGCAATTTCGATGTATAACATCTTTAATCGTGCAAAGAAAACGAAAGAAGATGAGGAAGGAGCATTCGTTTGGACAATAATGATGTTCATATCTATTTTATACCCTTTGTTTTAAAATTATTCTGCTGATTTACATACTTTGAAATAATTTCGCGTTAATGCCACCTTTGAACCACTTTGCTTCAAATGCCGCCTTTAAGAAAATTTTCGCCAGCTTTACTGCAATTTGAGTTGGCTGCCCTGTCTGGCCCTCTTTTTTCCGGTTTTCTTTTGGTGGCCCCTTTTTCCCCACATCCATTTAGAAAGCCTTATTTACGAATTAATAACTTACGATTTAGTTATATTTGAAAATTTGAAACTACACTTTTCGGAATAGATTAAAAGTAGTCCATCTCATTTATATCAGATATGTTATTGTAATCTTAAAACTTGTCCATAGGCAAAGTGCCGGTTTCCTAAAATAAGTTTGTTTTCTTGGTACCTTTATTTCATTGATCCGCCAAATGTTTTTCTTGAGATATTGTGCCTCAACCAGGCTATATGCCAGATATAGGGTAGCGCTCTTGTTTAGCACAAGGAATATATAACTTTCATGTGATTTTTAACATTTTTGCAATGTTTAATAAGAATATAGCAAGCCTACTTATATAATTTTACTATAGAAGATAGGGTATATACTTTTCCTCCCTTTTCTTGAATTTATCTGTCTTGAATTTTTTGCCTTCTCTTTTTTGTGCTTTTCTACAAGTTTTTTGCCTTTTTTCCACTTAGGTGAAGCCTTAGGCTCGAGTAGACCAGCAAATAGGTTAGGATCATTAATATCAAATTGTACGTTTTTCCTACAAAAAATTAGAGAAAACACCAATTTAATTTTAATTTCGTTTAAGAAAGCGTCCTTAAATGAATTTCATTTAAAGACGCTTGGTAAAATAAAATTTCGTTTCATTCTACCAAACACGGGCCCAGAACTGCCAAAAAATGAAAATAAAAAGGTGGGAGTCTAAAAAACGAGACAAAAAGGAGGAAACGTATAGCGTGTTTCGTCGAATAGTGGACCCACTATTAATAGACCCCCTTAACTTTGATGTTTTTTTTATCTCAGAATGAGAATTTTTTTGTGCTGTCTTTCTTTGCGCTTTCTTAACTCTAGCTATATCGCTTTCTCGATTTTTTCAAAAATCTCAAGATCCACTCATAACTTTCCCAATTTTAAGAGCTTGAAAAATAAACCACCCGGGTCTAATATAAGAAGAAATACGGTACGCACCTTTTTAAGGCTGTGGTCCAAATTGTTAGCTTCCCTATTTTCCCCAAAGATTCGACCAAGTTTTTCTAGTATGTATACTAACCAAATCCTGAATTTCTCATAAAGACATCAAAAACTAAATTGGCTTAAGAATTTTCCGGCTATTTTCCTCACAGGATTGCAGTATTTTATCCTCTTTCCCTCCTTTTCACTAAAACGAGCGCTTGTGGTGAGAAAAATGATCGTGATTTATGTGGGTTGCTGCTGCCTTGTGTCAATAGGATTCAGGATTAAGGGATGCATCCAAGGGCAGGAAGTTTTTTCCACATTTTAACAAATCTTTTTTGACCAAAAACATATATCGTCATCAGCATCATCTATGCCTACTACGATTCCAAACAATAAAACTAAACTGTGAACAATAGCTTACCGCCCAATAAGCCTCTTTTATGAAGCAAGTTGTCATCAATTCTTTATGGTGTGTTAAAACCACTGAATTGTGAGTTGTGAGGCTTGCCTAGTCATATTGCATCACGGAAAGTTCTGCCCGCTCCGGCGTGCAATTTCACTTTTTGCTGATACATAACTCTTGTTGATTAGTTTCGGAAAGTTCAGCTTTTCCTAATTTTGATCTGAAGAAACTATCAATTTTTATCAAACTTAAAAATAATTTTTTTAGAGTTGGGATGGTTGAGCATGCTCTACTAGAACAGTAATTTTAAAAAATTATAGATATGACGGAAGTAGGACAGTTAGCCATTGCTTTCTTCAAAATGTTTGAGTATCTGTTTGACAGAACACATTCATTTCTGCCAGAATTTTTTTAATTTTGAGAGCTCCCCAATAGGTAAAATGTCCTCAGCAATCCGAATCCCAAAACAGGATTTCAAAAAGATGCTTGATTTCCGAGATATGACCACAACTTGGACTAGTGTCGTTTTGAAACAGGGACCATCGAAGTTTTGGTCATATCTCAGCAACCAAATATCTTTTTTTAATTCTGCTTTTAGATTCGGATTCCTGAGGACATTTTGCCTGCTGGGAGCCATCAGAATAAAAAGATTGTTGCAAAGATGAGTATCTGTAGTTAAAAATATAAAATATTTTGGGAAAAACCATGGCCAACTCGTTTTATCAGATACCACCCCTGGGATCCATACCATTAAAATGAAAACCATTAGAATGAAAAATTTGCATGTCAAATGAAACGTGAAATGTTTTTCACTTTCTGTATCACTAATCTTTTCATTTATCCCATGACCAGACTTTTAGGATTGCCTAAGATTATTTTAGACAAAATTTAACCATTTGTGAACAAAGCTTTGCCACATTGTAAACAAGAAAGGTTAAATTTAGTTTACTCATATGAAAACGCAGTGGTTTGCCACCCAATAAGCCTCTCTCCTGCTGTGACATACCATCAATCTTCTTTTTTATCTATTTGAACTATTTTTCGACAACCACTAGACATCATTTTGCACATAATCACCTGCATTCTTCCCCAAGTATTTGGCCATATTTTGGCCATTGCTGTGGAACTTTTGTAGGCTAAAGACTACTTCTGTTTGCAACGCTCATTTACTCCTTTTTGCTATTGATTATCGTTTAACGAGCAATTTCACAGTTTGCTCTCTTCTTTCGAACACCCAAAGGTTGTTGTGTGCGTTTGAAGGGCAAGGAGGCTGCGACGTGACAACGACGACCTTGAAAAATCAACTAGGCACTGAGCTAATTGCAGGTTTAAGTAAGGATGCTGACTCAAATCATTTTTTGCAAAGTATTTTTGCATAAGAATATTTTTTGAAACATTTTCTATTATGTCATTGCTCTCACTGTTACTACTAGAGTTGTCAAATATTCTTAAATAAACATTCTTTCTTAAAGTCGAACATCTGCCGGACATTCTTAAGTAGGACATATATCTAGACATATATCTGAACATTTATCCAAATATCGGACATTATCATGTATTTTCTAATAATCTGAAAAGAAACTAAAAGGGAACTGAAAAGAGACTGAACCTATATAAATAAAAACTCAGTTTTCGAACAAAAAAAAGAACGGCTTAGAATGATTTTTAGAATGACGTCTGCTGCGCACAAGCTTCCTAATTATTCGAAAAATTTCAGAAATTGTCTGAAAAACACCAAGAATTCAGATTGCATTTAAATTTGAGCTGGTGCGGAATTCAGAAATCCTTTTGACTCAATAGGGAATCGATCGAAGGCGGGCAGTACTCCAAAATTTAGGCAGCAATATGTTAATGGGTACATTTTTTAAATGGACAGTTAAGGGGCCTGTGCGTGCATGTATAGCCCTCCAAGCCTAGGTCTTGGAGGCTTGGGGTTGAGATGCGCACAAAAACATCCCTGAGACATAAATCACTCGAAAGTGACTCTGGATGCATAAAAATATGCATTCCAGAGTTTCTATATGAGGTAGGCCCCAGTATTCAAAACCATATCCAAATCCCATCTTTTGTAGCCTTTTTAGGCATACAGTTAGCCTTCAGATGTGGTTTACCTTGAGAGACCTAGGCAAAAGTCAATTTTGGGTCGAAACCTTTATGTAGGAAAGTATCTCAAAACACACTTTTAGCGTATAAGAGGCGACTAGGAGACGGTAAGACTTACTTTTCAAACAATTCATTGGGAGGGGATTGTATAGTAGAGTAGCGCAAAAAACTTTGTGCGCTAAAAACGTGTAATTTTTCACATGTAACGGTAAAAAGAGTTGCAAATGGATTTTTAAGTTAAAATTGTTATTGTCGCCATGAATGTGGTACAAAACCACATCTCTTTTCTTGTTTTCTTCTTATTTCCTACTGTCATATTGTAATCAAAAGCTTTTGCGGAAGTTAAGGGCTTAAATCCTCATCCAAATCACGTCTTCTATCAACCCTCGAAGTAGTTGGAATTTTCTCCACTCTCCCATTTCGTAGCAAATTCCCGTTATTTATTTTTTGGTAAGCGGGGAAAGCGCAAAAAGCAAAGAACAAATTTCCTCGTTCCTGTCGCCAAATCACCCAAAAGTGCTTGGTAGACTGCATTGATTTACGCACCCCTTTCTCGCTTTTTACCTGTGATTGTCTTTGGCTGGATTAAATAACGTAGGGGTGAGCTACAAAGGATACATGCCTAGATGAGATTTTTTAGATTCTAACTGATTTATGGGAAGCCAGAGTGATTTCTTGGAAGCATTATCTAACACTCTTGCAATTTTTATCGACCGAAACTCTAAAATCTCAATAAAATTTATACCACTGAATTGAAAACTAATTTTTGGTAGATGTGTTTGTTGCACAGTAATATTTGAAAAAAGGCATTCACACTTGAGAGTCTCAATGATGTTGTGAATCACAACATCATTTTCGCCAGTTAGCATGATCGTACCTGACTTTTCTATTAGTACGGATAAAAAGATAAAATCGAATCAGCGATTTATCGGCCACAAAAAATCCTCGATATCTTATAAATAGGTATCCGGTCACAACTGTACCCGGTCGTTCGTATACCTCAGCCATAGCTTGCGGTGTGAAAACAAGTCCTTTTCTACGTTTTGAGAATGCAAAATACAGAATCCATTATTAACGTTTTTTCACTCCCTAAGCAGGTGAGTATTTGTAGTGATCAAAGTGGTAGTAGTCTTAGTTGGACTTTGCTGGTACTACAACTAACCTAGCCCTACCTCTTAATTAATAACACGATTAGTGGGCGAAGGGGAGGATAAGCCTCACTTCACTTTCTCTTTTTTAGTTGAGATTTTTACTCCTCTTTCTTGTTATTAATCGAGGTGTAACAAGACAATGCTTTTTGTCCGTGTAGCAGTGCATACTTTTACCCTGCTCACAACCAAACAAGTAGCAGAAGTCAAAACAGTTTTGATGATCGAATAGTTTGTGGAATAATAGGTAGCAAAGAATCATTTATATTTTTTCCCTTGCACTCTTCTTTTGCGTCTTATTATAGTTTTTGCCTATTGTTCAAGGGTTGTCCAACAGTACTTGGCTGTCTTATTGCTCCAAGTACTTTTCTTATTTTAGACAGGCTTACATAAAGCTGTGTTTGTTGTGTTTTTTTTAACTGTTAATCACCTTTTGAAAGTTTGGTCTGAAGATAATATTATTGGTTTTGGTTCTAGTTGTCGTAAGGTTGGAAGCAACCGCCCTTCAAATTTCTCATACTCGCCAACTCCAGAACTTATCAGGAGACAAGTGTTATCTGTGTTAGTGAGTTTTGACTTCTGGCAACATATATGCCTTCGGTAAATCTTGGTATTGGCGAGCATTAGTTTTTCCTTGGTTCTGTCTAATAAGTTTGATCCAAGATGACCGCATACAATTTTTATCAAAAATTTTTGCTCTAAATCAAAGATGAAATTTCTAAGGATTTAATATAGACGGTTTTTTCGGTTTCTAGGTGGGTCAGGTGTGCAGAAAAAAGCTGTAATCCACCAGGAAACTTCAAAGAACTGAAAGTTCTGCAGGACTTTCGTCCCAGCAAAGCAACTATTTATAAAGTTAAGCTATGTGCACAATGACAGCACGGGAGTGAGAGAGAAAAATTGTAATCGGGGCTATTAACACGTCCAGGACTGGTGGTGAGAGCGGTAGCGTTTAGCCCAAAATGTTATTCTGAATCTGATGGTGATGATCGATTTTTTTTAATGCCGTGTAAATTTTTCACAGCGCACC
>JAKMXJ010063278.1:0-10789 GCA_029339935.1 Anguina tritici | reverse complement strand
TGAGCCTATTTTGAGAAAAAGTGGCCCCCTATTATTCCCTTCCCCTCCCAATACAGCCCTAAATCCCTTGAAAAATGTTTATTCGCTACTAGCGCCAAATTTTCTAATATCAAACAGTTGGCCGAATCGAATACCCTCGAATATTGTGCTGGCATTGTGCTGTTTGCGAGCAAGGCGAGCAACACCCGCCCATACTCTTGCTCCCATTTTATTTTTGACGTCTGTATTTTTGCCGATTCTATTTTTACCCAGATCCGTTTGTCCATCCTAATTTTGTTGATTTAGGAGATGATTAAAAAAAAGCAGCGTAATTTGCAAGAGCAGTCATCCGCCACATCCGTCAACAATTTAAGTGTAATCTCCGACCTCGATAAACAACAGTCTAACATCAGCGCATCTGCAGATAGTGAGAGCAAATTGGGTAAATCTCTATTTCCACATATTCCTGAGGTACAGTTTTTTAGCAAAATTTCGAGAAAAATTAGCTGTAATAACCTTTCCAGCCTGTTTGGCATTACGCTAAAGAAGGTGATATGACGTCATACGACCTGCTCACTTTACACCCATTGGAAATTGCACGTCAACTAACTCTGCTTCAATTTTGCCTGTATAAAGCTATAAAGCCAATTGAATTGGTAATTTCTCTTTTTCTCTCTAAATTTTTACGTAAATAACTAAGGTCTTAAGGTGGACGCAGCATGGACGAAACAAGATAAGCATCAAAAAAGTCCTCATCTATTCAAGCTTATCGAGCATAGTACCATGGTAACGTCATTCAATAAATTTTTCACAATAGATAGTTTTTTCATTCAGTTAACTTACTGGGTGGCACGTTCTATCGTTGGTATGCTGTTAGCCAAAATTTTCTCAGATTTATAAGTTATTATTTTTTTTTAGAGACAGAATCACTCGAGGAAAGGGTAGAGATGCTTTCTAGAATTCTGGAGATCATGATAGGCATGTTTTTCGTAAAGATTCTCGCAATGAAAGTTTACGCCTTAAGTGTTCGAAGAATTGAACAATTTCACTGGAGTAGTTGCCTTCTATTCAGCTTTGAATTGTAGTTCCGTATACCGATTGAAAGAAAGCAAAGCGGCAAGTCTTCGGAGACTACTAGATTGCGTTTACACTGTTTAACTGCAAAATTTTGGCTTTAGAGGTTGGACAAAGAGAAGCAGGGTTGGTATGAAAGGTTTATGGAGCTCTGCAACCCTCATTGGAAAGAAATGCTGCAACGCCTTCGATCTGTCAATCCACCTTGCATTCCTTTTGCTGGTATAAATCACTTTATGACTCCCTGTTAGTTTTGCTCACTGGGAAATTTTAGGTACATATCTCTCACAAATTTTCTTTTTTGAGACGGGCAAGAGCACATTCGTACAGTCGAATCATGATTTGAATGTTGATCATGTAATCCTTTAAATGTAGATCATTTGGAAACTAAATGGTTACGTCCCAAATGTTTGCCCGTTTTTAAACGGTCATGATTTCCTTTGTAGGCAGTTTTGGTTAAATTAATCTACATGAGGCTCGCCCAAAAATGTTCACTTGCTCAAAAAAACTCTTTGACATGCAGATCCTAAAAGCTCACTTTCTGTGCCTTTTAGATGTTAAAATGATATAAAACACCATTTTCTGCATTTTTGGGCGTCCCCATTTACCCCCACTCCGGCTTATTTTCCCGAAAATCTGTTTTTATAGTTTTATTGGGCTCCTTCTAACAATTTTTTGCTATATGATGCAAAGAGTACGTTTTTTTCTTTGTCCCCCTGGTGAACCAAACCTCCTGGTGGTTTGGGTCTGAATCATCCTAACATTTATATGTTCAGGCCCGAACCACATGGGGGCCATGCAAAAAACGTATTTTCGACATTATATACGAAAAAGTTTCTTAGAACGAGCATACTCTAAAACAGATGTTTTAAAAACTGACTATAAAGTATGGCCGTTTAAAAGTGGGCACACATCCTCAGGCACTTCATACTTACCAAATTATTCAGGATATCGAAGTTTCTAGCTCGAGCAAAAAGATGGTCTCTTTTATGAAATGTCGAAAAATTGCCGCTGTAATTCGAGAACTGCAAATGTATCAAAATCAACCGTATCATCTCAGGGTGGAGCCCTCAATGATGGTAAGTACAATTTATGGCTTGGTTGACTTTAATAGTTTTGTATCATTTTTTGTTTTTGAGAATGCATAATATATCGTTCCGAAAAATAATTTTCATGATTAAACGGGTCTTTTTCGGCTTCATAGGTGGACACAAATATTTATGCGGTGCGCGATTAATGCTCTAATAACCGAATTATAAAAACGTATAGCTTTTGCAGAGGTTATGATGTTTTTTTATAGTCTTGAAATGCTTTTCCTAGTTTGTTTTTCTGTTTTTGCCCCCGAAATTGGTTACTTTTGGGGGATGTTGCTGGTTCTGATGTACTAATAAGTTGGTGGTCGCTAGGCCAATGGTCCTATAAGTCATCCCCCTATCTGTGTGAGTCAGCTGTCCACGCCTCTGTTAGCAAGTATTGTTTGCTGTTGGTTGTCTGCTGCTAAACTGAGTTTGATGTCTTGCCAATAATGCTGGGCTATTTACCTCTTGTTCATATAGCTGGATTTGTTCTCCTTTCTAACGTTCGATTCTCCCTCTATACAGATTTTTGACAGTTGTGTTCGACGTATTTGTAACTTATATCTGAGAGACATCTTATGCTAAATCTTCATCTATATTCGTACTACTGAATTAAATGTGAAATAGATGTGTTCGCAATGTTCTCATCACTCTGTACTGACCCTATTTTCTATACTTTTTGTCGTCGAAACACTTCATGTTGTATTGATGAAGACTATTTGTTGTTTCCATCTGCTGGGCCACGCTTTTCTGCTGATTGGAACTGGAATTCCGAAGCTGCAAATGTCTATTTGGCTTATAACTCTTTGGTTAGAGCTTATTCCTCGAGTTCTACATCTGGCAGGCAGAAATGGAAAGCTTCTTCTGAACGCCCCACCGAGTATAGAATTCACGGCTGTTTTGCTCCCAAAACGTCACGTTGCTCCCACCAAAGAGCTTACAGTCAACGCTCTTCCTGCAATCAAAGGGTTAGCAAGAAGTTTGTGGTATGTTTTTCTGCCTGTCTAAATTTCCGATGTCTGATTGCAATTTTTAGCAAACTAATTTTTTGTAATTTGCTTTTTTCAAGAAGCCTTGATTTTTGAAAGAAGAATCTTTTTTTTCACATTATGTACCAAAAAATCCCACCGTAAATCGAATCACCGCGAAAAATACCCTTCTAAACTCTACCCCCTATTAAAGAAATTATGGCCAAAAGTTCAAAATTCTTCAGTTATCGTACATCTGGCATTACTGTCAAGTTCGAAATTTATTTATTAAATTCAGCAGTCGGTTTTTGAAGGGCTAAAAATTGAGCGTTGTTTTAATATGAAGTCTAATATTGCAGTCAGAGGCTACCATTGTGATCGACTTTACACAATTACTTGGAAAAAACGGGGTTTGGGTTAAGATTTGGAGGGACATTTTTTTGAAATTCTATGTTTTCTTGCTTTTAGCAGAATATTTCGGTGGATCAAAACTCACCGACAAATTAATTTTCAATTATCGATCACTGCTTCCGGTGCATAGTGAGATTAAAGGTTTCTTCTCTTCCTTCCTCTTTGCTCTTCCTAATCTAATGAGGCTGGATTTGATGTCTTCTGGTGAGATGTTAAAGAAATGTGCAGAGAATATCGGCACTGATTGCTGCTGAACCAGCTTGGATAGCTAGCCGATTAAGTAAGATGGTTACTTCCGCTAACCATAACAAATAGCAACTGACTCTATTAAGGTGGTTAGGAAGGGAAACTGAACCAAATTTTATTGTTTTACATTCGTTGCACCATAATAAATATTCAAAGAGGAGGTGCGGAATTGTTTGAAAGGAGAACTTTATAATTTAATTAGCACCGAAAGTTTATTCCTTCTTATGGCTACGGCACATACGGGACTATGATCGAATCCACTTTAGCGTTGGGCACGCGTTTTAGACTCAGTATCGGTCTCACTTGTGCACGGCGCACTTTCGTTAAATCAATTTCTTTCGACATTTTTTTCTCTTCTTTAGGTAAGTCGAAGAGAGAATATCATGAAGGAGGTATGGGTAGGAAAATATTTTGCACCAAAAACGTTAATTTTAAACGGATTTTATTCTCCTTTTTGCAAATAATTTTTGCGCTTTGACTTTTTGATGATGATGGTTATAATTGTTTTTCTGAGAGCGGCTTGCAGAAAAATACTGGTGAAAAAATTTCAAGTTATTGGAAAAAAGAAAATTGTTTCTAGGGAACATTTCTGTCGCAAAATACCTTTCCCTATTAAAAACCCACTTATGATGATCCCGTTCAAATAATGCAGCTTTTTGAACAAAACGGGAATTTCATCTTATTGCTATGTCGAACGACCACCCAAGCCTACTATTTCCCGAGCATAAAGTAATTCTCTTAATAAAACAGTGACTGTCTAATTTGGACATACTGGCTGATTTAGTGTTTTGTAATGGCCTACAGAGCAAGAATCGCAGCCACGACCATTCATTTTCTTATTAATTCTTTCTTTCTGCGTGAGAAGCTTTTTATTTTTTGCCAAATTTTTCACATGTGAAGTGTCTTTTTGTCAAAGTTTTTGTCAACATTCTGTCCGAAATTTATTTTGTTGCAAAAATTTTGTTGGAAAATTTTGACTTTTTGTTAAAATTTAGGTGAGAACATGTATACGCATATGTGGATTGTGTGGCACTTGGAAAGTTCACACGTATGCTCAAAGTACAGTTTCCAAGTACAGGGGGGAAATTAACGTTATGAATCACCCAGCTGTCCTTTCGCCCATATGCCTGTTTATTGATTGCAATCTTAAACGAATTAGCGAAGCGTTTCCTTCTTAGTCATATCCGGACAATGGAATACCTTTTGCTGCAAAACAGAACATTTTATTTGACCGTAGACATACGTAAATCTTTGGGTTTTTTCCTACATGAGGTAGAGTCTTTTTACATTGAATTTATTGCAGATGGAGGCTTACCGTCACCCCCTATTAAGAAATTCTGAGAATTCCAAAAACGGTGTACATTCCGATCGAAGTTCATATAATTTTTCAAATTCAACATTTTGACTTTGTGTTTCGCTGATGTAAAATTTAACGGCTATTGCTTAAAAATAACCTGTGATTTATTCTTTTTTGGTAGTCTGTATTATACACATTCCGTTTATAGGTTAACATTTCAAAATGTCTAATAGATTATTCAACCTACTATTTCCCGAGCATAAAGTAATTCTCTTAATATTGCCCATGGGATTTCAATCGATTTTCAAGGTAAGGCCTATTAAGTTGGTACCAATCTTTTCAAAAGTGAGTGTTAGAATAACCAGAATTAGAATTCTTCCACAATGGAAATGACACCATTCTCATTGTGATATAAAACTTATTCTCATCCTAATTCCATGTGAATTGGTGGAATCAACGGGGGGGGGGTGGAAACAAACATGTTCCGATATGGTATCTGTTATCCAGGATTAATGATTTTATTGAATTTTATGTATGTTGCAGTGAGTGCAAGAGGGTTGCTTTAAGTGGTGTTAAGTGGAAAATATATTCTCTACAGAATGACAGTGAGAATTATATCTTTTACAGTAAGAGGCTAAGAATTAGTCTTCTTTCACATGAAAATCATGTAATTCTCATCCTAGAGGAATTCTAATGCTTATCTAATTCTCAATTTTTTTGAGTTCTCACTTTTATTTTTGAAAACGCTGGTTGGAACTCAAAATTTGTGTCTCACAGTCGGGACTAAGATTTAGTTATTACCTGTTTTCAAGCCGCTTCCATTTTGGCTTCATTAATTGGCTAATTTCTTATTACTTTCTGTCTATATGCGGTCAACCCTTTATGTAACTATCTTCTACATGACGAATGTCGAAATCCGTTTGGTTGGTTTTTCCGGCGTTTTCGAATAAGATATACACGAGGATATATGCTCTGTATAACAAAATCCATTGTGTAACGAAACTTTTTGCCGCTCCCAAGGGGTTTCGTTTTTTCTCGGGGTTTTTTGTTCACCGTACTAGGTTCTTATGGATCGTTGACTGAGTTTGCTTGGGTTCAACAAGAAGTATTTCTGGTTGCCCGATTTTTTGCTTGCATCAATTTCGTCGGTAATTCTTTCTACCTTGGGTGATGTCTTTTACTTAATGTTTGAACTGAATTATTTGATTGATGATTGTTCGCTACTCCAACTCTTGCCGCTGTACTCGAAGACGACCTCGAAAAAACCGCGACATTATGTGCGAATTTGGCGGAATATAATACCGATGCCTTTTGTGTGTGGCCAACCGGCTGGGTGTGATTAAAATATGTTTCCGTTCTGCATTAGTTTGAGTTCCCTCACCCGTCTGGGTGAATGTATTTTTACCATGAAGACTTTTGTGATGAAGGATAAGAAAACCACTTCCTGCCTTTGTTTTTGTCTTTGTATATTTCTTTCACTATTCTTTCTGTTCTTGAGCATTTTTCTTGTTGTGAACTATGAATTTAGTTTTTGGGCGAGCTGGAAGTTTGATTTCCAGTTGGGAAGAATATTCTTACCACATATGCACGTTTTGTAGGTGCTTTTACTGTTCTACTTGCATTTTAAGAACTTTTCCGAATATATTTTTACGTCCTAAAACTTGCGCTCAAACAATCCTGTCAAAGCAAATCTTCTTCAACTCCAACGATTTTTTCATGCATGGGGTCTAATTTTTTCTTAAACAATAAAAAAAAACGTGGCGGTTGATTGTCAACTTGTTTGTGAGCAACTTTTCCTAAGTTTATTATTTTTATCTCTGTTTGGGTAGTAATATCTTTCCTATTTCTGTGGTAAACACTTGATGGTTATAGAAGAATGATAAATATTGAATTGTTTTGTTGTTACAAGCCATCATCTTCTGGGTCTCCAATGCTAGTTTGTTAGGGAGTTCTCTTTTTCCTATGGTGTAATGATAGATCCAAAGCCAGTCAAAATTAAAATCAATCATTTTGTTGTTTGGCTGCCGTTAATTTTTATAATTTTAGCATTTCTTCGAGACACTTAATCCCCTTAATGGCTTCAAAGACAAGGACGACTTGGAAACTTATCTGTATAATCAGTCTAAGAAGATAGAGCCCAAAGATGCTGAAATTCCGTTTATGGTCTAGTGATTTTTCAATCTGCAATTCTTAATCTTTTTCTTTCAGAAGCCCAGACGTCCATCAGAAGCATTGCGTTCACCAGGAGTAAAACCTCCTAAAACTCCAACCAGCGGAGGTGGGAGCAGTCAAACCTTTCAGAGGGTACGAAGTCATAACAGCACTCACCGTCAGCAAAATTCTTCTTCTAACATGTCGTCTCCAAGATCGCCAACAGCTGCATTTGCTTCAGCAGTTGCCGGTGGTAGTGGTGGTCGCCATTCTTCATCAGTGCCATCAGGTCTTCTCTCAGTTCCGGACGCCAAGGGCAATGTATTTTTCTCATGTGGGAACGAAGACAACAATTTTGCTATAGTTGATATTAATCCTGGTTGGTAATTTTTGTATAGTATTAATCAGAAAATGTATCGAGTATACAAGTTTGGTACTTTTAGGCTAAATTTTTTATTAAGCTGTAAAGTGGTTTTTGTGGCTTATATTTATACCAGTCGGCATATTTCGGCTATTTTCCGAATTTTGATTTCTTGGCCATTTTCGCTCATTTGGAACCAACTATCCGCTTTTGATTTTTTCAAGAGGGCTTTTCCAAATAAGTTATTTTCTGGAGCGTAAAAAGCTGGCTCGAGCCTACAACTTTCATAAGTTTTTGTAAAATGAGTAGATGGCTACGGGTTTTTAAAGTTGGAAATTTTGCCCAAATTTCTTCAAAATTTTGAAAGCCCACAACTACACGCTCATATCACAAAACTTTATGAAAATTGTAGGCTCTATCCGGCCTTTTACGCTCTACAAAAGGACATATTTAAATTTCACAAAGGAGCCCTATGAAAATGGTCAAAAAGGGGAATTTGTTATGAAATGGCTGAAAATGGTCAAAAAATCAAAATTTGGAAATTCATCAAAATATGTCAACTGAGATAAAAAAAATAAAGTATTGATACTGAGAAAAGGTGCCAAATTTGTGTACTTGATGAATTTTTTCGGCAGCATGTTGCCTTTTTAAGGAAATATTTTAGTTTTTTGATTACTTATTATTCTTTTTGCAGAGCAACAGTCTCGATGGATCAGTGATGTGGGTAGGGTGAACCAGGCATTTACTTCCGAGTACGCCCCTATCTCTCCGCTACTGTCCCCGCTGTCAACAAGGTTCAAGTTTCCAACTGCTTCTCCTGCAACGACGCCTCCGGGTCCCAGGAGAAAGCCTCCCGCACCTCCTCCGCCGCATATTGAAGAAGAGAATTTAGCACCGCCAAGACCGAGAAGGAAATCTCCAGTGATGCAGAATCCATCGTTGATTGGTATTGATAGCAGCTGCAGCACTGCTTCTCCGTCACTATCGACTCCGCGAGTGCCGTTGGGGCCAAGAAGAAAGCCGCCTGCGCCACCTCCTCTTCAACTTCATGGTTCTAATAATTGTGTGTTTGATGAAGATGTGATTGAAGTTCCCATGAGGCCGAAAAAGAAGCCTCCAGCGCCACCCCCGCCAATAGTAAATCAGGAGAGTTCTAATACGGTTGTTGCATCGACTCGTGTGCCGATGGGACCAAGAAGGAAACCGCCAGCGCCGCCTCCTTCTGCTTCATAAAGGAAAAATGCTTTGCAAAAATTGTTTTCCTCGTTGTTTAATGTATCGAGAGTCTATTGTTGTCTGGTTCCTTGTTCTATTAAGTAAACACCTTTGGATTCTGCTAATACATTTAACAATTTCTCCGATATTTTTTTGTTGCTTGCACAAGTAGAGTATGGGCTTGTGGAACACATAAGTCGGGCACGTGAAATTGCGGTGGCTCTTTTTTATGTGGTAAGGCTGTCCATTGATAAAGTTTTCGTTGATAAAGGTGAGTTAACGCGGCGTTCACAATGAAGTTCGTGGAAAAATGTCATTGCGACTGTGTCTCCCACTGAAGACAACGGGTTTTTCATCTAAAACAATAAATTTGTGCCTTACTTTCAAGTAATCGTTCTTCTTTTATTCTGCGCGTATCTTTGTGCTTCCAATTTATCTTCTTTGGCGCCTCAACTTTCGCCCTATTTAAAATGCAAGCTTTATTGACCAGATATATATGTCCCTCAGAAAATTATGAACATTGGTGCATAGACAGTTGATCAGGAAGCCAATTTTGCATGGCTTTGCTAACGGCAAGTAGTAAATCAAGCAAAATATTTCCTGTTGTGCCTGCGTGGCAATACTGGGAATGTATTTTGCTACGCATCCATTTTCGAAGTTGTTAGCAATTCTCTTCAGATACTCTTCTGTGCTTCTTTCTCCATAATCCTGAACAATGGAGAGTATTCGTCGATCGGCTTTTATGTACTTCGCGCGCTTTCCTTTTGTTCGCTATCCTGCTTGCCACTGAAAAAACTTTTGTTCGCGGCCTTTTTGCACGACTCGAAGAGCATTAATAACAAACTGATTAAGGGACGATAACACTGCTATATATGCTGGCAGGTGTCTCGGCAGAATATACAGAATAACGTGTCAAAACAATCAGCAATTCAAACATGATACAACCCAATGAATAACCAGTTTCGTCGTGAAAATTGCGATGAAATCGATTACCCATTGTGTTGCATAGTAATATAGAAGTGCTAAGATAAGGCACAAATTTGTTCCTAAATGTTTCAGGGCGAAACGGCATTAGAGCGAAATGGCTTAGGATGAAACGATCCTAGGGCGAGACGAAGTGTGCCCCCACTGATGCTTCAAACCGATTTCAATTTTCGTCGCAGTCACACTTTTCCGCGCCATTGTGAACAGACTCTTAATGTGGATGTGACTGCCACTGCAAGTTTTCTGCTAAGTCATCGTGAAAGCCGCTTAACTGCAAGGGAAATTTTAATGTTGATTATCTTGTCGTTAAAATTTTTTGGTTTTCGCTCTCGACACAAAGTAACAGCATTTTGATCTCTTCATGTCATTTGTTCAGATTACCTAAATTATATTACAATCAAGAAAATGACAAAATTGGTTAAACTGAATGCAATAGTAAAAATCGTTGATTTTTTAGGCGCTGAATTGCATCCATCCGTCTCGCAGGCCTGCACACATCCTAAGTAAATTTTCTATAGATTATTTTATGATTGTTGTAACAGCGTTACTACTCATTTCGGCAAACTCGTTTCATCAACCAAATTTTTTAAAGGGTTAAATACAAATAATGCCGTTCAATCTTTGCTCGATTCTCTTATGTTCATAAACCTGATACTTGGCCCAATAAACCCCTAGAAAAAGCGGCTTTTTCGTAGATTGACTCTCGCTAATCCGTCACACCTAGGGACCGACCAAAGGGTGACGGGTAAGCGAGTGACGGATTGGCGAGAGTGCCTGTTTAAGCCTGAGCGGGGCTTGGAGGCTTGCGGTTGAGACACACACACATACCTGAGACATAAATCACTCTAAAAATAGCTCTGCATGCATGAAAATAGTACGCATGCCAGATTTTCTATATACGGTGGGTCACAGTAAACCAAACTATCTTCAAGTCCCATCTTTTTAGACCTTTTCGATTCAAAAGATTCAAAAATGTCTTTGCGTGTCCCAAAAACATATTTTCTGCCCGTTTTAGAACGTAAAGTGA
>JAKMXJ010063225.1:0-14989 GCA_029339935.1 Anguina tritici | reverse complement strand
ACAAAATAAGGACGCTGCGCCAAAATAAGGACAAATCTTATAAATAAGGACGTCTGGGAGTCCTGTGTACACCGCATATTTTCTCTTAATTCCCCACGGATGATTATTTCTAAACTGCTTAAAAATCGAAAAAAAAAAGTTAACCTATCGTTGCCGGCTGGCAACTAAAGTTACTGAAAATTGCATTACTCCCCCTATGGAAAGTTTTGAATCTTGGTGAATTTTTTTTCACTAAAAACACTTCCCTAGGCCTATCTTAACGTGAAGAACACGAATTCACGAATTTATTTTGGCCGATTAGACCTAAAAAAACTCTACTTTTGGAGATAGGCCATATTAGCATAAAAGTTTGATCCCCCTTCTTGAATTTTTCTGTCTATTTTGTTTTTTAGATTATGAAAAATATGAAAGGAGAGTCTTGTAATATTTTTCTGAATAAAAGTATAGCCGGGTAAGTATAGCCAGTTTCGCTCTGCGATCTATCCTAGTTAGTTGTTGAGTTTGTGTTGTTTTACTTTTGATATTACTAGTCAAAACAAATTGATCAGTAATTTTATTAATTATTCATTTTATTTCATTTTATTCATTCTGTAAATTTCGCTGAAATGGTTTCATGCTAATATAGCCTGCCCTCAGAAGTCGAGTTTTTCAGTTAAAAATACCCCTAGAAAGTGTTTTGCGTGAAAAAAATTTTCGGCCAGAATTTGGCGAAAATATGACGAAAATTCCGGCAACAATGAGTTAAGACAATTTTGAGATTTTTGGTTGCTAAACCACAATCTAAAAAGTGGAATCGGTAGAATCCCGCTCCGATTAACAATTTCTCAAATAGTCGGCCTTCTTTCAGGAAAAATTTTCAATGCGACCAACGGAGACTAGCCCACAGGTTAAATTGCAGAGCCAGTCTCTCGCTTGATCTCATAGAAAAATTTGTCTCAAAAACGCCGAAAATTAGAGAAATATTTTGAATTGGCACGAGAGCATTTAGATAGTAAGAGGCAGGGTCCTTTAAACTTATCCTTGGGGCATTATTAGAGAGTGAGGGGTTAATAGAGGACATATGGAATGCAAATTTTGTGTTTTAGCTGGTCGAAGACAAATCACTAAGTGCTCTCTGTGCCTTAGTCATGACTCTTTTGCATTGGAAGATGAGGGAGGAGAAACTTCAACCCAGAAGGGAGAGTCCTTGATGGTCGGAGAACTGCTCTTGGTCAACACCCGAAACAATTTCTTACAGGAGTTAGATCGAAAGGCCATTCTAGAGTCTTGTGCTAAAAAAGTATGTTCTGGATTATCTTATATGGTTTTTGGTATTGGTCTGGTCTAGCTTTGTCTGACTGTCGTAGGCACTGACAGGCGCCTTGTACTGAAGTACTTATTAGGTATTATTAACCGGTAACACAAAGTAGCCCCTATTGTTCCCTTCCACTCCCAATAGAGCCCTTATTCCCATTTAAGTGCTTTTTTGGCTTTAATACAATATTATTACTTAAAAATAGTTAGAATTGATTTGGCGCCAATTCAAAATTTTTTTTGACCATTTTATGATTTTTTGCCTTGGTCCCCCAAGGTAAACCGAAAATGTTTTTTTTCGAATTTTTAGAAACCAACATTTTTCCGTATCTATTCAGGGGTCGAGAAACACGATTTTGAAGTCGGTTGGCTCTTGTGTCAAGAAAAATTTGTAGAAAAATTGGGGGGGGGATTTAAACTATAGCCTATTAACCAATAAATTATTATTCCGTTATTTTTCCACCAGAAAACAAAAGACGACCTCAAAAATATTTAAAAATTTTAGTTGTGGACATTGATTACATCCGATACTAAAGATTGGCTTACTTCCCCAGCCTTGCTCAACACCTTTTACCTCACGACCTGGGCAGTAAGTCATTCAAAATCATACTTATTTTTACAAAACTTCGAAATTACTAGGACATCAAACAGTTCACCTACTACTATTGGAACTGCATGCCTGTGCTTTTGTATCCTAACCACATCGTACAGAACAACAAATGTCCTCAGATCCTCACAAAAGAGCTCTTCCATACAGCAGTCAATTACCTCGACCATTTGCCCGGACCTCAGAACAATGATCCATTTGTCATTGTGAGCAGCTCTAGTAGAGATGTTTGTCACCCCCTAGTTTCTATTGACCCTTCGAGTGATGTCCAGTTGACCAGTGATGCGCTGTTGGTGTTTCCCAACCCATCTAGCATAGCAAAACAGCCAGGCTGGCCACTTAGAAATCTACTCTCAGCCATTGCTTTTTTGAGGTTAACATGGATTTTAGGATTTATATACGAAAAAAAGGTTCAGTGAAATGATCAGCTGGAGCACGAACCTTAACTTTCACACTGTGAAAATAGTCTACTGTGGCAATAGTTGACGCCCCTTTACAGTGTTGCTACCAGCTATAATTTCTTGTTTTAAAAATATTCTTTCGTGCTCTAAAACATCTTTTCTGCAAATTTCAGTACATTTAAAAGTAACAAAAACGTGATTTTGGGGTGTCTTGTAAGAGCACCAAATAACCCAGTGCTGCAAAACACATAAAATATAGCCGGTAGTAGCATTTCAAAGGACCTTAAAATAGTTGTCTGTGAAAATAGTAAAATATAGAGAAAATTTGACTGGATAAATAGTTAACTATACGAAATAGCTGATTCTGAAAAGAATTGACTGTGGAAACAGTGAACTATTTACTCCACAGTTCACTATTTAACTGGAAATAGTTAAGTGTGCATACAGTCAACGGCCGAATTCCTTTTATGCAGTTCCTCTAATGCAGCTTTTAGTGCTACGAATAGAAAACACGTCTTTAGTTGTCGCAAGACATTTTTAAACACAGAAGACTTATATGTTCTTAAACCTTTTTTGCACTTTATTCCTAACAATAAGAACAGAACAATAGCATCACTGAATCATATCTTCTTCAAGGACCTCTTCCTGAATTTCTGTCTCCGGATCTTTGAAGGTAACGCTATTATTGACCTTAAATACAAGCCATAAGCATTGATCTTAAACATGGCCTGCCCTGAGCCTAAGTTAGGCCTATAAGCCCTATGGATGTGTGCAATAATATGAATGGCCAATTCTTAAGGTGCGGGAGGGTCTCATCGGTCCAAATAAGCTTATTGTAGCAGAAAATGGAGGTAGCAAGGAAAAATAATAACTATGATCCCTCGACGTCCGAAAAAATTTGTTCAAAACCATTTTTACGTCTAAAATGACGGTTTTGTGTAAAAATTTTTTGTGCTTAAAAGTGTCTCCCAACGATTAAAAACTTGTTTCCAGTCGTTTTTAGCACTAAAAACAACCTTAGGTATCAATAAACGCATTTTCGGGAGATCGCTATAAAAGGAACTTTAGCCTAGTCAACAGTGAAACTAATCAACCGTAGAAATAGTAAACTGTGGAAATAGTAAGCTGTGGAAACAGCCAGCTATGACAATATTTGACTGTGAAACTAGTTGACTGTGGAAATAGTTACCGACCACATTATACAAACAAATCAAAAATTAGATTTACAGTATTTATAGGCAGAGTCGACCCATATGATTAAGAAAAACGCATATTTATGTAAAATTTAACTTCGAGATTTTAGAAAAGACTGGAGATCATTTAAAGTTCTTGCTCTAAGAAGTCTTTCTTTTGAAGAGAGCTACATCCTTGAAATTTGTTGGGACAGACCAGAGGAACAACCGCTTCATGTTCCAAAAGCTGTTGGGTGGGAGAGGGAATTGACCACCGGAGCTTTGACCTACAAAACCACAGAGCTGAAATCAATGTTTGATCCTCTAAAGTTAGTTTTTGTGGACATTCTCAGAGAGGGTTGAACTAAACAGGTTATTCACACCTGAGAAAGGAGGCAAAAATTACAAGCAAGCTTTTGATAGGGGCACCGTGCGTATTCATTTGCGCATAAAGTGGACTAATATCCATTTTATTGGCAAAGGCCATACGCTAAAAATGTTAAATATCTTTTTGCTAAATTATCTTCTAAGTATTTCTAAGCAACTCCTGTTTGTAACCTCCATAATGGCGAAAGTTTTATCTTTGAATTTCTGCTTAAGTTTGAGATCTTGTCAAAAAAATACAACCTTAGTTTACTTAATATATTTCTTGTTTAACTTTAGAATCATGGAAGAAAGTGTAGATCTGAATCTGAAGCTCATTCGTTGGAGACAAGCTCCCACTATTGAGTTGGACAAATTCACTCGACTAAAAGCACTCATTATTGGCTCAGGCACTTTGGGCTGCAATCTTGCTAGATGTCTGTTGGGCTGGGGTGTGCGGGAATTCACATTTGTGGATCACGCAACAGTCTCCTACAACAACCCAATTAGGCAAGTTATGCGAAACGTCTGACTGGGGGGAGGGGTACTCTATAGTCAACCCTTTTTTCTAACCGTTTAGCATATAAAAATTATCTAGGAGACCTTAAAACCTGATTTTGAAAAAAATTATTGCGGGCGTGGGAGGTGTATCAGGCTAGATCCAATATTTTCCATCTTGCCTTTAATATAAATTTATTTTAGACAATCGCTGTTCACATTTGAAGACTGCTGCCACCAGGAGGGTAATTACAGTAAGGTAAGCTCACGTAAGATCAAGTGATGAGATATATCATTAGATTATATCTATTTTATATATTAAAGTCAAATATTACAATTTGATAGGCTGAAGCAGCTGCTAATTCACTCAAGAAGATTTACCCCTTAGTAAAAGCAGCAGGCGTAAATATGAAAATCCCAATGCCTGGACATCCTTACTCTGAAAAGGGTGAAAATTTTTCTTTATCCATTCGTTTAAAAAAATTTGACAAATTCTTTTTAGAAAGGTCGGAGGTACAAAAGAGTTGCCAACAACTGGACCATCTAATTCAAGCAAACGATGTTATATTTCTAGTAATGGACTCTAGGGAGTCAAGGTGGCTGCCTACACTAATGGCTTCTGTGCATAATAAGGTGAGATACTAGTTAGCAGAGAATGCAAGGATTCAAAAAAACCTTCTGGTTCCCCGTGCTTAACATGGATTGGAGATGGAATTATTTCAAGAGAAGCAAGGTTTAAAGTTAACTGTGGGTAATACAGTTGGCAGTCAATTGTGGCAATCAATAGATGGACTGTCATCTTAGAATTTAACTGTAGCCCATATAGTTGGTGGTTAACTGTAACAAATATAGTTGACAATTAACTGTGGAAAATATAGTTGACATTTAACTTTAGTCAGTATAGTTGACAGTTAACTGTAGCAAATATAGTTGACAGTTAACTGTAGCCAATATAGTTGACAGTTTACTCAAAAAGGAGGCGAGGCAGATGCGTAGTGTTTTATATATACTTCATTTTTACACTCTTTTATTGTTCACCTAAGCTTCCCAAAATTTTTTAAATGACAAATAAAAAATCTATTGTTAATTGAAATATTTATAATTAATAATTCTTCTTATAATTAAGCTGGCTATAACAGTTGCTCTTGGTTTTGACAGCTACGTTATTATCCGGCACGGTGCAGAACCACTAAACCATATTACTACTCAGTCATCTCCTATTACGTCGAATATTAACGAGCCAACGAGAATCGATTTATCAAGCATAGTGCAAGGTTCTGAACTGGGCTGTTACTTTTGCAGTGATGTGACTGCCCCGGGAAACTCCATGCTTGACAGGACATTAGATCAACAATGCACTATCAGCCGTTCTGGAGTTTCTATGATTGCATCAGGTAACATATTTATAGAGGTCCAAAAATTTTATCAATTATATATGTTTAGTAGAGATGGAAATTCGCCCTAAGCCAACCCTTTTGATCGATATTTTTCAATGATATATCGCGATATATTCGATATTTTTAACGGAATGTTAAAGTCATCAAAAGAAAACAAAATTTATCCTGTAATGATATCATATTGTTAAGAGAATATTGTTAAGGAATCATATTCCTTAAGAGAAAGCGACCGTCCTCTTCACCTTGCAGCGAAAATTTGTTACAGCAAGGTTATTCGCAACCAGAAAAGCGAATAAATTTTGATAAAATAAACATGATAAAACAGAGAATGCAGTCGAAAAATGAACAAAAAAATAGCGAAAAGACACGTCGATATTTTTGAAATTTCGATAATTTTTAAATTGAACGATGGATATTGTCGATCGATATTTCAGGCCATAATTTGGACCGATCATTTGATATTTTCGATACGACATATCGATCACTTCCATCTCTAATGTTTAGTTAGTTGACTCGGACTGTAACCTACACAGTTGAATGCAGTAGTTAACAAGTTTCTTAGTTACAGTATTATTTAGCTCTAAAAGCTACAGTTAATTTGTACTGTAGAAGTACAATCAAACTTCAATATATTGAGCTGTTTTCAGGAATGGCCATAGAACTGCTAGCCAGTGTGTTACAACACGAGCTTGGCCAGGGTGCTCCTGCCCGTCTAGCAGAAGTGGATGAGAACTCAAGTCTCCTTGGAGGCACACCTCACCAATTGAGGGCTTTTCTTTCCCGCTTCCACACGATGACACCCACTGTTCGTCGGTTTGACAAGTGCACTGCTTGTGGCTTGGAGGTTGTGCGCCTTTACAAAGAGCAGGGCTATGACTTTCTCCACATGGTCTTCCAAGACCCAGCAGCTCTGGAGAGGATAACCGGCCTGCTGGAACTGCAACAGTCCGCCAATGAACTACAGCTGGACATGCTAGAGCTGGACGATGATGGCAGTGTTGGAGAATAGAACCGGAATTCTAAGAAATCCCTCCAGACTCTTAATTTTTTTGTCAAGGACAACCGAAAAATCTCTTTATAGTCATATAAATTAAAAAAACTTAAAGTCTTAAAAGTCAAAATAACCCTATAATCACTATCTTTCAAAGGATCGCTGGTCTATATTTTGATCGCACCGGGATAAACTGTCAACATTTGGCAAATTCAACTGAGCCTAAAGTACCTTATATCCCATGTTCCCAAAAAGGTATTTTGACCACTTTTTCGAGTTTCCCAGTCGTTATCGGCTAGAAAAAATGTTTTAGGTGGCGGACGAACATTGAAAAAAAATTTTAACCAAAATTTGAATTTTCTCTCTTTGTCCCCCTAAGACAAACTAACCAGAAAAGGTACCCATATACCTCATAAAGATAGAATTTACATAGTTTTCTTAACTGAGCCCCCACTTAACCAAGACCCCTGCGCGTCCTTCGGGGGCGCAGGGGCTTGAGAGTTAGAGATGCGCGTACACACGTACCTTAGACATGATTCCGAGGTAGACTCTTGATCAAAAATACATATAGCGACTCTTTTTGCCAAGCTCCAGTGACCAAAACGTGGTAGAATACTCTACGGACATAACACATTACAAAAATCCTCTAGGCAAAAAGTCAAATTTTGGTCAAATTTTTTTTTGAAAAATTTGCGTCCGCCACCTAAAAACATGTTTTCTAAATGAATAACGACTGGAGAAGCTCAAAAAGTGGTCAAAATACCCTTTTGGTAACATGCGATATAAGATACTCCTGCCTTAAACTGAACATAGGGAATATTCATTTTGAGTTATGGTTGTCATTGGCCGAAAAAACTGACAGTTCACAAATGTCCTTTATCAGTGTTTTGATTGTGTAGAAAATGAAACGGGTTCGTGCACTTATTCTACTCAAGGTATTTCTTTTGAAATATCAACTAATTTATTATTAATAAAAAAATCTTTGAAATAAGTTGAACATAAAATGGTAATAACATTTTCGAATACCTGTATGTCGCAACTCGGTCAAAGCTCTTTGCTTAAAATAGGGAGCAAGAACGGCGGAAAAGCAGAATTATAAGTTAAACCAGTAAATGCAAGAAAATAATAAGAGGCATTGATCAGTGCGGTTCTTTTTGTACGAGTAGAAACTAAGTTATCAGGAGAAGAGCGCCCTTAACAGGTACAGTGTTAGTTGTCGCTTCTCTTGGTCTGCTCAGAGTAAAAGAATAATAACAGAAAAAGCCATTACCGTATTTCCTCTAATTACAGCCCCGTTGGGTTTATTTTTCAATCGACGTACAGGGGAGGCAATGAAGAGGGGAGCGCTTGAACCAATCAACCAGTCAAGAACCAACTAAAGAACCAATTCATTCAACGTGATAAAACCTGCTCGGCCAAAACCTTTTTTAGAGTTTTCCGGGCTTTGTCCCGAGCGGGTAATTTCCGCGGCTGGTTTTGTCCGGAACGGGTTTTGGCCGAGTGGGTTTTGGGCGTGCCCGTATTCACGATAGCCTAATCAAGGAAGGGATCTAGAATAATCAACACATCATTCAATAGATTCATCGCATATATAGCCATTCTCTTGGGTTTGATACTTATCTATCTCTGCGGCAAGTAGCGGCCCTTATTGAGCAAGGAGTCGAGCGATCATGAATGACTTCATGAAAATGTGTAGAAGAAATAAATTTATATAAAAATAACCTAAACGAACACACGAGAACACTTTTTCCGATCAAAGGGTTGTCGATAGTTTGCTAAAGTTGCTGATAATGACTTACACTTTAGTCAATCTGATAGCATAACAATCAACCTCATTTTTAGGATTTAAATTTTAACACTGGAAAGACCGTTTGTACTAAAGTTAGCGTTTTGTTCAGAATTTCATGCTAAGTTTTTCTACGCAAAAAAATCCCAAAAAAGTTACATTTCAAATGCTAGGGTAGAATTGTTCATCGGCTACCCCTCAAATTAGACTGTGTATGGTTTATTGCTTTTAATCCTGTTTTCAGATTTAAACTATTTCAGCTCAAATATCTATCAGATGCAGAATTGAAAGGGCTTTAGAAAGAACATAAGAAGAACTATTGATATCGCAAAAGTATATAGCAAAATTTGGGATTCTTAACAAAGGTATGTGTTTTAAAAATTGCAGCTTTTGTGTATAACTCTAAATAACTTTTTATCACACCGCTACAATTGTTCAAACAATGTCAGCATTGAATAGAGGACTGCCTGCGCTACATTTTGGTACCAAATAAGTGTATATTTGTGTGGAGGAATGACTAGAAATACGATAAAATAATGCTAACAATTTTTCAAAATGGCGCAAACGAAGACATATATGCGTGTATTGTAG
Organism: Anguina tritici; assembly: GCA_029339935.1. Lineage (NCBI taxonomy): Eukaryota > Metazoa > Nematoda > Chromadorea > Rhabditida > Anguinidae > Anguina > Anguina tritici. The sequence continues at coordinate 5,890 of JAKMXJ010063225.1, read as the reverse complement.
TTATTAGAATGAAAATTGCTGCCTTTATGTAGTAAAGTATACCTGGTTATATTTACTATGAGCAGAATTCCGAATTATTTTAGCGTATTTCTGCGTGTTTTAAGCGTTTAAAAAGCGCAAAAAGTTGATAAAACGTTTTTTTGGCAACATACCAGATAAGGAAGTTTAGCCTTTGCGATATCAATAGTCCTTCTTATGTCCGTTTTAAAGCCCCTTCAATTCTACATCTGATAGATATTTGAGCTAAAATAGTTTAAATCTGAAAACAGGATTAAAAGCAATAAACCAAACACAGTCTAAGTTGAGGGGCAGCAGATGAACAATTCTACCCTAGCATATGAAATGTAACTTTTTTTGGGATTTTTTTGCGTAGAGTTACTTAGCATGAAATTCTGAACAAAACGCTAACTTTAGTACAAACGGCATTTTCAGTGTTAAAAATTTGACATTTAAAAAAGGGAATGAGGGCATTATTGGTAGGGGAAGGGTCACTTTCCTGTTAAGGCCACTCACTCGTATCCTTCCTTCTTTAAAAAAAAGCTGCTGAATGCATCTATAGTCAGTACTCGGATTAGTCTCTATGGTTAGATCGTAAGTTAATTCAACTTGATTGTCAACTTCCAAGCCGGATATGTAGTCCAAATTCGCAATAAGCAAGCTGAGGCTCACCATTTCAAAACCTGTCCCAACTTAAAAAAGCTTTCAGCGTGTCTTTTTCACTACGGCGACAGCTTTCTATCTTTTCTGTCACCGATCCAGCTGCCAAAAGTTGTTTAATCACATAGAGATCTTCTACGTTTGGAATGTCGTTTAGTGGCGCCCAATGCTAATTACCTTCTTCCGTTTGGTTAGCGCCAACTATAAATTTTCTTGTTCCTAAGCGCTTTCTTCTCCAAAGAAAAAGGGTAATTCTGCCATTTTTCAGCGCTTTAGCGCTGAAAAATGGAAACATACGCCCATAGATACGAAACATTCGCCCATAGATTTTGGTTGACCCTGGCAAGATTTCCCCCAATGGTGCCTACATACTTTGGGTTCAGATTAACTACTAAGCCCACTTCTTCAACTAGTTTTTGGTTGGACTGAAAAACATGACTAACAGCTTCAATCTGCCAGTTTATTTTGTCCCCATTTTTTAGTACCGGTCAATGCCATTCTGACAAAATTTGTGGACAAGATAAGTAGAAATACTGTCGGCTCGAAAAAGTTCATTCTTAATATCCATTGACAGTTTGATATGACTGTGGCTAATGCTGTTGGTTTTGACTATGGCTAACACAGTTGAATTTGACTGTGGCTCTAGCGAAGCAAGTTTACCTTGGTAAGTTAGTGGGTTTGGCTGGCCGAGCCTTACTACTTACTTGCTTGTCCCGAATGTCCTACTTACACGCAATACACACAGACAGATAAGATAGGCTCCACCGAATGGAACAGAGTTTGCTTTGATAGCACAGTCAAGTGGCTGACTCTGTTTGGATAACCTACTCTTCTATTGATAGAGGGAGTGGTTATTTGTTGTCGTTTTGTGGATTCCCTTTGTGTTTAGAGGAAGATAGTTTACTGCCTAGTTGCCAGAAGTGTTTCCACTGGTAGTAATATAAAGGTTTATGTAGGATAAATACTGACCAAAATATAAGGGCAAAAATACAATAAAAGGCCAACTGGTGGCAGTGGGAACGGGACTTCGAATTGAGGTGCTAGGTAGAACATCTAGCAAAATAGGGAGGAGAAAGTGGTTGGGCAGCCAGCCGCTATAATTTCTTAACATATTTACCCCAGAAAACCAACACAAACAATATGTAAATCAGCTCAACCTATTGAGGATTCAGTCTGGACCATATTGTTATGCCGAATGGTGCAAGACAAAGAAAAAGCAGCCCTATATAATTCTAAGCCTGAAAGTGCAAACAGAAAGGAAGTACAATTTAGAGAAAAAAATTTAATCAAAAATGATTGACTTGATCGATGATTGACTCGCTTTAATGGTTAAATTTACGACTATGGCTAATACAGTTGAATTTGACTGTAGCTAATAAAATCAAGGATAAGTGAATCCCGCCTGTAGGGCAGGCAACCGCTAGTATTACACCAAAAATGCATCATTACCATGTGCTTTATTGCTGTGTAGTGATATAGATTATATTGTCGCGCACAGTTACTCAGTATTTCATGTAGATTAGATATGTCAAACGATGATTGATCTATATTCGAGAAACTAAAGATTGTTTCATAACCTGCGCATCAAATAAAAATGTATTTAAATGTTTATGAAATAGAGAAAAAAATATTTTAAAACATCAGAAAAGGAAGGTGATTCAAAAAAAAGTCTCTGTAAATTAGTTGTATCCATTATGTTTAATGAGTTGTCAGCTTATTGCTTATAATAGTCTGAACTGTTTCCAGACTCGCTAGATTCAGCAGATTCTTGTGAGAAATTATATTCAGAAGTATTTTCAGAGTGATTAGACTCAACTATTGCTTGTTTTAGTCTTTTCTGTTTTCGATTTGAATGTACAAGTGTATCAGGAGCAGAAAGCACAGTAGCATGGTCTTCTGAAAGATCTCCTATTTCGATTCCCTCAAAGGGATTTAGGTCAAATTATCAAGGAAAAAATTTTCCATTCTTTTTTAAGTTTTTATAAGACTTTTATAAGTTTATATTTTTATATGCCTTTATAACATTCACAAACACTAGTAATAGATAGAAAACTTATAATGTATTATTATATCTGCAAAAAATTTTAGATCTGATATCATGTAAATATAATATTAGATTGAAAAAAAAAAAACCATATCAAGAAATCTCCGTACGATACACGATGGGAACAACATAGGCAGAATTGGAAAACCGAGAAATCGCCGCCTGCGACACAACACTGCCTTTCCGACAGGCTCTTCTTCGACTTCTTAATACGTAAGCTGTTCATAGGGTGCAGTTGCACGGATATGTACCAGGGGAAAAAATTCGTACCTCTAAATTTTTGCGATCGTACTTCGTACTCGTACTCATACCACGAAAACTTCGGCTTACCTCGTATAACCAAGAATAGATTTGCTTGACAATGATCTACATGAGAAATTTAATTAATTCCTTTATATTAAAAATTTCAAAAATTTCCATCCTTTTTTCAAGTCTTTATAAGACATCTATAACTGTGTACTTTAATTTAATAACATTCGCAAATACTGATAATAGATAAGAACATTTTAACAGGACAAATTTATCTTACTCGAAATTTGACCTTTATAGGGTATAAGATCTCAAAATAATCACGTATTGTCCTTGCAAAATTAGTTTTAATTGTTGTTTTTCATTTATTAATAACTTTTATTCTTACCTTGGTTTCTTTCCTTATCGCGCAGTCGGTGTAAAAATCTCTTAACCTTAATGCAAAATATTATACTTAAGCTTTTATTGCTAATATAAATAATACACACTGTGTTTTCTCTTCCCTTTAAACCTGCATCTTCAGCCATTTGCTTTATTGGCAATTTTCTTTTATCAGAAATTTTATGGTATTCTTGAATCAAAGTTTCTTTTTGTTGTTCTGTTAAACGGGTATGTATTGTTGCGGTTCTATTAATGTCAATTTTTCTGTTATTTTTGTTTTCAAGCCAAGCTTCAATCTGTAATTAAGCACATTAAGATTTTTATCTTTTGTAAAGAATAATTCACTCTATCTTTCGACACTTCTAGTCGTCTAGCCATTTCCTCTTTTTTATTCTTGTCCCATTCAGTAGTTTTTTCAAATTCTTCGTTTAATTGTTTCATTTGTTCTTGAGTCCAGTGTCTCTGGAGATATACAGGCTCTTCTAAACTTCTGTGCGTTCTTGTTTTCCTTCTCCTTTCACGAAACCAATTGCGAATCCGTAAACAAAACTATAGTAGAATAATGAAGTCTCAAAATTTTTCTGCTTACAACGTCTGCTTCAAGTCCCATTTCTGCTGCTATTTTTTTCACTCTAGCAGCGCCTGATTCAGGACCTTGTCGAAATTTACCTTCTAAAATGACCAATTCTTCTGCAGTAAATTTATGATGTTGTCTGTCAGGTTTCTTATCGTCTAAAAGTAAAATAATCAATTTGTTGTAGTTCTAAATTTGTGGTTTTCTAGGGTTTATTGTCTTTTTTTTCCTTAAAGCGGCCCGCACTGTATAATGCATGGAACAAAGATGCCGAATTTTTAAATTACTGCCGAAAGGTATCGTTGGCTTATAATGCTGCGAGTTCTTCTGAACAAAAGCTTGGCGGAGTACCTGCCACAGGCAGATGTGTTGTACGTTGAGCATCTAGTACGTAAGCCTAAAAATGAAGTGAATGACTGCAAGTGGCAGACATTTCCTAAAGGTTTCGATTAGCTTTATTCAACTTAGCAGCCTGTTAAATACAACGATGGTAATGACGGTGAAAATATCGTTAATGAGCTTAATGGCGGATTGCGTCGTTCTGCTCGCATTTAATCTAGATGATCAAATAGTGTCAGATCTGATGCATGTTAGATGCTAAATGAAAACACCAAGAAGGGTCATACATGACATCTGCCGCTGTGAGTTCAGACAAAAAATCTGTACACCATTCATTTGTGGAACATTGTCGAGTTAATGTAAATGCGAGGCAATACACCCATTTCAAATTGCGCTCCATAATTGGTTCAATAAAAAGGCAAGACTTTAGTTTCGCCGAGAAAATGAACCTGGAAAACTGTCAAAGAAAATGTACTTTGTATCTCATGGAAAAAATGAATTTGTTTGCCTTAAGGCTTTTGCTGTTTCTTGTCAAAAATATGCCACCCTGGGAAGATATTTGCATATTAAAAAAAATGTATGGCAAATATATGGAAGCTACTTATACTTTGGGATTGCTGTCCAGTGACTATATTTGGCAGAGAAGAATGCGTGAAATGTCAGAGCGCATGGGTCTTGGCACAGCAAAAATGCGAAACTTCTTCGTACAAATACTGATATTTAAACAGCTCGAAAGCCTCGACTTGCTTCGCACTGCATTTGAACACACTATGTATTCCAGTACTAGTCAGTTAACTAAACTTAAATGGTGAAAAGCCTTTAGGGAGAAAAAGATAGATCTCCACTTTTTATCAAACATTTGCTTGATCAGCTATTTGCTTGATAAATACAATCTCTGGGCTAGCATTTCCAATGAATGAACCAATGTTGCGAATTCCACCATATCCTCCAGAAAAATTAGTAAGAGATCACTTATTTCCCGAACAGCGGCATGTCAATGAAGAAGAAAAGAAAAAAGTTGTTGGACCAAAAGTTGACTACTATGACACATTCTATGATGCACCAACAGATGTTGTGACCAAATTAAGCTGTCCTTCCAAATTTGCCCAGCAAGATTTTTTAAAGATGGGTGGCTGGACGTTTACATATGTCTCGGACGTGTACACATCTGCATATATTTCAATTTTTTATTTTCTTGAAAAGTATAGCAGTGCAATGCTGCTCAAAATTATTTGCGCAAAAGGGATGAAGCTACTAAAACACCGATTTGTGCATCATCCTGGTATACACACTTTTTTCCGCACATTCCCTTACCACTGTGATCACGCTCCCTGTTCCAATCGGCCTTGGCTTCCTGGAATTTAACTGGCTCTAGTAGATAAGGCAAGAGGTGTTTACCCGGGTCCCTTTTTGACATACCCTATCATAAAAAACAAACGCCATAGCGCTTCTTCCTTATCCAGAATTCATTTTTTGCTTATTTTCCAAGTGCACGGGGGCTAGTTCTGCGGTTCGCTCGCTCATACCTATTGGTCAGACATGGGAAACTCCCAGGATGGCCATGTCAGGCTGGCTTGCGGGGCGACGGGGTTAACAAGCGCCGTTTATTTACAGAATAAGGAAAAATTATAAACGGTACTAACTAC
>JAKMXJ010062933.1:0-10732 GCA_029339935.1 Anguina tritici | reverse complement strand
CAGAAGAAGAAAAATTCGAAAAAAATGTGGGGGGACCCCAACCCAATAAGTGCCAAAAGATATTCGAGTAAAAAGATGTTTTGAAAAGCCGTGCTTCAGCGCAAATTCATCCAATTTGGACTGCCGGAGACCAGTTTCTCATAGCAGGGCACAATATTATCCTAAATTTTTCCTTATGAAATTGGGTGCGCAAAGTTTGGGACGTGCCCCAAAATTTCTCAAATTCTCAAATAGCTTAAGTCGTGGGGTATAGCGTTGGGGGTATAGCCAAATTTTGCTTAGCAAAATTTGTAAGGACAAATTTAAAATAGCGTTGCCTTGCTATCAAAAGCTGGTTGCCGCCATTTAAATTTGATGAATATGCGTTGAAGGGCGTGACTATATCCCTTCAAATCGTTTCGTAGATTTTATGTAATTTTACACAAAATCCACGAAAGATCCCTATGCTAGTTTTTACTTTAGTAATTTAACATGTCAGTATATTTTTCTGTCAAATTTGGCATGCTTTTTATTTTTATACCAAACCTAAGTCCACTCCTAAATCCCTAAAATCAAGGTTTGTTGTTGGTGGAGCGGGATAAGATATGGAAGGGATCAGCAAAGCGTCAGCCGGCGAGCCGAACATTGACGCAGGCAAACTGGGGAATTTGAGCTGTACTGGCGACAGTGCCACAGCTACATCTTCATAAGTGGTGGTGGAAGTAGAGGCTGGAGGGGAGCCCAAACAGCTAGTCAGGCCGGGGATACTGCTCTCCTTGGCCACACTCAGGCTCATCGGTTTCCGACGAACTTTCACTGTTGGCACACCTCTGCAATTAGGGAGCTTACAGAGGCATGGCAATGAACAGCGCACTAGATTTGGGGGCTTAGGAGTATTTTCAAACCATTTTTATGACTCTCGAAATGTCCGCTTATTATTTGGTGAAAATGTCTTTATATTAAAATGCCTGTTTTTGTTTAAAAAGGCACAAAAAGCAAACAAGAAAGATTGGCAAAATTATTTTAATGTTGCTTCATTTCCAAATAAGTTTTAGAAGGCTGTTACTGGAAATCTTTATTTTACTCCGACTTTTAGCAATTGAAATAGAAGTTTCTAGTAGAAAATGTTGAAACTTGAAAAAATAATTGAAAGAAAGCTATAATTGAAACCAATAAAGAAGTTCTTTTTAGAAATTGCCTTCAAATATAATAGAAACTAATGAATTTTGGTTGTTTTCTCGGCAAACAGACATCTTTTTCCAAAAGTTCACAGCGTTCATTCACCTGTGACGTCTCTCTTCTTCCCAGTCCAAACACACAAAAAGAGTGTGCCTAGACATAATAGAACATGGGTGAATAAAAAAGGCACAAACTTTTGTTTTTAGGCTCACTGAGCAGCAATTTCCCGTGTAAAATCGATGCGGAAAATTCTTTTGCGATTTTTTCCTTTGATTTTGCTCATTTGCCTTAAAGTTTTGATGTATAATTTTTTAGGAATATTTTTAAATCATTTTTATCCATCCTCTACTTTGATTTCTACCCCGAATCCAGTGCCCTTGCTTGTTTGCCAACTCACTCAGGCATACTCTCATCTCTGATCTCAAAGGGCAATAGAGTGTTTTCCGGACTCACTCGCCTCCTCAACATCTTATCCTTGCAGTCGTAAGGGAGAGGAGAGTGGGCTGGAGGTCCGGCCATCACTCCTGGACTGGTCACTGTCCCAGCTGCAGGGGCTGGATTCATTGGCGTTACGCAAAACTTGGAAGCGAAGTCCTCTCCGAATACTTGTGCCACGCTAATCGGGTCTCGATGGCCCATATTGGACTTTCTCAGGTCATCTTCAGTAACCAGGGGCATCAACGACACTTTTCTCCTGCCAGCACTGCCCGCCGGGGGGGAGCTGACCAGCAACTGCTCACCTTCTGGGAGTACTACCTGCACTGAGAGGGCTCCAGTCCCCTCACTTCTGTGTTTGAGCACTGTAGAGGGGTCGTGCATGAAGTTGGGGGAGGAGGAAGGAACCTGACCACTTAAGCCTGCTTCCTGTTCATCATCCGTAGATACTGAAGGGATATTCAGGCGAGTGACGAACTCCTGGTTGTCGGCTGGCTTCAGATCCTCCTGAGGAAGCACCTCCCCTGACTTTTTGTGGAGGAGCATAGATCAACTAACTGGTTCGGTGCTAATCATGGGCTTTCGAGTCTTTATTAATGAATATTTTGTTACAAAAAGTAGTAGAGCAAAGTGAGAATAATAAGAATCAGGTTGGATGAAGTTTTCAAACTTCTATATTAGGCTGAAATTAGAATTTTGAGATTTTTAGTAGGCAGGATAATAGGTAAAAAGTGATGGAAAAAATGTTTAGGCTTTCAGATTAAGAAATTTCTTATTGTGAAATAAAATAAAAATATGCCTGCAAAATATTGAAATCAAACTAATTATAACAAATATGATGTGTAAAATACAGTACTATTGTGTAAAGTATACAAATAAATAAGTGATTTGTTTAAAGACCACTATTTGCCAATAAAAACTTTTTGTGTCAAGATTTTTATAAAATTGTACATAAAATATTAGAGCTCCTAAAACCTAGGTGTCCCACGAGCTCTACCGATTCCACTTTTTCAATTTCGTAATAAATAATAATAAACTCTCTATTACCTATGTTGCGGACCAGACAAAATGTTTAGGGTCATCGTCTATTGTGTTTTCTTAGTTTTTTATTTTGTGATTGTTGAAGTATTGAAAGAAACATGCATACATGCTTATTTTTCGGCACCACTTCTTAAACATCTTTTATTTCCGGAAATGCTGACAGCACAAAATTCAAACTCAAAACTACTCTTCAATAATTAAAAAGGTGAAACTTTCCAAATTAAAAAATTACGAGACACCACATAAAACCCGACTTCATAAAGGAAAATAACAAAAACATCTATTTTAAGCTGGTCTATTATACCCTTAAAGAGTGAGTAAAAAGAGGGGGAATATAGCCAGAATAATGGAAGAGAACTTCCAAGTTTTCCGGCAACCATTATCGACCCCCACAACAATGGAAAAATATATATGTATGCTAGCTGGAGGAAAACTCAATTATAAGGCAGGAGGGCTGCCCTAAATCCATGGTTGAAGGGCCCCCCTGTGGCAGCAGCAGCCTAGGGGAATCAATAGTAGCAAAGGAGAACTCCCTCCTTCCTCCCAAAACAGGCGTTTAGTCAATTGACAAGAAGTGCCCCCTCGCTCCCGCTTGTTCAATGGCGCGAGACGGAATTTTTTTTTCTTTCTCACCAATGAAAAGAGTTTTTGTACACTCCTTTCATAAACATTTTTCGGGAAATTCACTTTCTGGAACTAGATTGTGGATATTTTGAAAAGATATTAAATTTTTCTGAAATCTTTTCAACTATATAAATAATTCCGTTTTCAGTGGTTTCTAGAGCTATTGTAACTATTGTAAGCTAAGACCGAAAAAACGTTTTACATATTATTTGAGGTTAGAAAAGCGTTATACGGTCAAGCTATACAGTGGCTCTTGGGTGTCAAGCGGCTCTTAAGTGTTAAATCGAGACTCTCCTGTGATGCTATTTGTGCAATGCCCGTTAAAAAGTGTGAAAGATTGACAAAATTATCACTATTTATTAGAGTCAAGCAAAAAGAGTCTCTAAATGAATGTTGATCAAGTGTATTGCTCAGATTCATCTCGCAGGTAGGTCTTGATGCGGACCGAAGGGATTACGAAGGCTACCGACTACAAGAAGATTCTGGTTAATGCTGCCGGATGCGCGGGCCCGGCTGGCTGAAATTTGGATTTTTCAGCACGACAACGATCCAAAGAATGGCTTCAAACTGGCGAAGGAGTGGCTGGGGGACAACAAAGTGGAGGTTCTCAAACGGCCATCACAATCGCCGGACCTGAAACCAATCGAGCATCTATGGGAAGAACTAGAAAGTGGAATCCGGGCGCAAGCTCTAACAAAAATGGATGATTTATTCAGTGCCCGTTGAGAGGGTGTGTCCTTTCTTTTTGACCAATACTGAAAATATGGTTGCTCAGACTAAAATTAAGCTTTCCAAGCAGAAAATAATCTGGAACTTACGAATTTAAACGGTTGACTTTAGGGTTGTCCAATTTACCCGTAAGTTATAATTGCGGTAAATTGCCGATAATTTATCTGTTTTTCTGAAACCTTAATTGAATTGCAGGGTAGGATACGTTCCTTGAAGGTGCGGACACCACGTTTTCCATACATAACCCGACTTTACAAAAAATGGTTTTTAATGTTATAGCAGTCTCCAGAGCTTTTACGGCGGTTACAACAGAAATTTTTAAAATTGTTATGCATTGTATGGAAAGCATGGTGCTGGCAACCGAATGATGTGTCATCATGACAAAGTCATGCCGCTGTCCTGCATGAGTATTCCTCTCGAACGTGGTTATTTATACGTGAAACAAACATTGTGAAGCACCCCTGTCAAAGTTTTGTTGCCGCTCAAATGACTTGATTTAATGTTCTTCTTATAAACTCGTGTTTCAAAAAGAGTGAAACAGGAAGGAGCAAGACAAGCTATAAAACAATCAAATTGGAGCAGAGTGCACAAGTACGAATGTGTGTTCTGAACAAGGCGATTGGTCTTTGATTTTCTCCCCTATTTTACATCCACTCCTCCCCCCTCCCCAAGCAATCAATAGCCAGCAACAAGTATAATGGTGGAGTTTGGGAAAGGCTAAAAGACTAGCAGCGCTACAATGGTGGGTTGGCTGCCCCATAGCTTGCCTCCCCATGGTCAGAAGGGATACCCCTATGTGAGCAACAGGAAAGTATCAATTTCTGCTTGGTTACAAATGAATACAACAACCTTTTTTTTCTTTTTTTGGCTTAGATTATGGGAAAAAGGTTTTTGAAAGTTGTAGAAAAAAGGGAAACAAAAAATTAGAATTGATTATATTTTATGTTTACAACATTTTTAGCGGTGATTTACATCGATTACTGAAAAAAAAAGATTATAAAAAGGCTATGAAGTAATACAAACAAAAACATTTATTGCCAAAGTACTCTGAAAATAGCCAAGAGTCTCTATAGATGAGCACACTTGTGTGGGTACAAGGGGTATTTTGATTAAAAAGGGTAATTATTGTTGCCTGAAAATAATCGTTGAAGAGAGTTTTTTTAAATAAACAAAGGGAAAATACTAAAAGAGATAACATAAAGGGTCTGAAAGCAACGATAAAGAGACAACAAGTCACAAATTTTGCCCAATCCAAACTGCAATTCACAAATGACTCAAATTGTTTTACCCGTCAAAACAATTATTTGCCCTATCAAATTATTTTTTCGGGCTCTTTTAAAAATTCTGATGTTCCTCAATTGACTCTACACGGTGTAGACTACAATTCTAAGTTAGTGAAAAACCATACTAATATTTCAACTATAACACCACAAAAGACCGTTTTCAGGCAAGACCGTAACTTGGAGAGTCATAGGAGTGATTAACACCCCCTTTCGGGGTCGAAGGAGGTCAAAAATTGTCTTGGTCCTTACCTTCTAAGTTTTTAGATAAAATTTTTGCCGGCGGTTTTTCTTTTTGTCTTAACTTTTAGCGCGCTAAAAATTTTGATATATTAGGCATTTTTCGAAAATTATCCACCCCTTCCCCTCCTTTTTTATTTGTTAAAAAAGTTGAAGTGGTGGCCCTGTTCTCAGGATCATGCCATAATACTTCATTTTGGCCTTGTGCATTATGGTATGATCCTGATAACGATATTTTGTGGTGTTATAATAAAGATATTAGTATAATTTTCCACTAATTTGGAAGTGTACAGTCGATTGAGGAACATCAGAATCATCAAAAGATCACGAAAGAAATAATTTGACAAGGTAAATAATTAGAGTTGGCAATGAACCGAATTTTTCAATTCGAAGGGTCGACTCGAAAGTCGAAATTTTAACGCTCTAGTCTTTTGGAGCGTGTAACTTTCTATTGCATACAATAAAGAAACTTTCGAAACTATATGTTCACAGACATTTTTGTGAAAACGGCTCCTGTGACAATAATCAAAGATCAAATGAAGAAGCAAGTGATAAGGTGATTAAATATGGCTCCTATGACAATAAAAATCAAAGATTCCCTGCAAAAAAATATCAATAATTTCATCTGGCTCAGATTCCTTCTTTTCAGAGGCTTTCTTCACGACCCCGTCTGCTAAATTCGTTTTGATAATTAGAAGATCCGTAATTAGGAGATTTTTATAATTAGAAGGTTTCTGCTTGTCTCGACAAGTCCTCAGAACAGAAGGCTCTCCTTGGAGAAACATCGCTTTATAATGTTACAGACTTCGCTTGACATTCTTCTGCAATAAGCTGAAGACATTCAAGAGAAATAAAATAGAAGGTAAATTCTCACAGAATTTAAGCTGTCTTCTGTAAACCTTATTCGTGATAGAATTTTTGAACCATTCAAAGAAGCGTAGAGTGGAAAGTCGAAATTTTCGAATCGAAGGGTCTGCTCCAAAGTTGAAAGTCGAAAACGAAGGGCCGAGTCGCCAACCCTATAAATGATTGATTTGGAGGATGGCGATAGGTTAGTCAAATCCAAATTGAGCCCAAATAAAATTGAGCCCATGTGCTAGTTCTCAGCTTTTTACAAGGCAAATGGTAATCTGACGTTGACAACCTCAAATAATACCTAAAATCGAAAAGTAGATTAGAGTCATCAACATCAAATTAACCAGCTGCCTTGTGAAAAACTGAGATCTACGACAGGGACTCAATTTGAACTTGACTAGCCTATCGCTAACCAACAAAAATCATTAATTTAACGGGGAAAGTACATACAGCCATTCAAAAATATTGAGTTAAGACATTTGAGCTTGGTATTCTTCCCATTTTCTCCTTCCAACCTCAAGAGTTCCATATTCAATGGTGCATTTAAAGCAATACAAGTATCGAGTACTCAACTAACAACAACAATAAAAATAGAAAATTGGCAATAAAGTGCTTAATTATCGGTTTCAGTATGAGTTATTGTATATATGATCATCAAGCAGAGACATGGCAAGTATACCAAGAAAAGCCCCCTCCCATGCCTCTCACATGACTAAAGGCATAGAGAGCAACGCAAGCAAAAACAATGTATATAAAGGAAACAACAATAACAAGGGGCTGCAAGGAGGCAAACAATCAATGCACCCCCACCATTTAATTATCCTTCCCCCAACAACCATTAGTTTTTTTGGTTTTTTTGCACGCGATTGGTGGCAATAGGGGTCGGGAAACTTTTCTTGCTGACTTAACCACTTGTTTTTAGGCTTGTTAAGTTTGCAATACTTGGCATCCAAGTAACCATATGACCAAGTAACCATATAGTGCGCTTTAGAAAAATGGAGTTTTCTTTTGAACTTTCAAGGGAGCATATTCATGATTGAACATGTCCAAATTCAAATTTCTCCCAGTAATATAAGTGAGTCTCAGAAAAAAATGGATGGGAAATTTTTTGTCAAAAATATGCCAAAAGTTGCTTATAAATAGCACTACACGATCCTCGCAACACTAATTTACCACGAAAGTTTTCTAATAGACTGGAGCCAGATACTGTGATACGACCAGTGTTTGGAACTTTTGGATTTGCTCTACAGTTAAACCTCGTTATAATATACCTCCTGGAAACCGGGTGTAGGGGTATATTATAGCGAAGGGTACAATACTGCGAGTATACTCTAGCAAGTGCACATAAACAAAAGCAACCCCAGTGGTAAATTATAGCGAGGTTCGATTCTATCTTACACTATATTCTATTCAACTCGGAAAATCTAACTAAGTCGTACTTAACATACTGAAACATAATAAAAACATGTTTTTCGGTGGCGGCAGACCATTTCTATAAAAAAAAATTTGACCAAAAATTGCCTTCTTGCTTTGGTCCCCCATGTGGCCCAAAAATGGAAAATTTTTGAAGTGACTTTAATTGTTTAAAATGACCAAAAATGTGCTCAAACCCATTTCAAAATCATTTTCTTACACTTTGCGGGTTAGGAGGGGTTAGACAAAATGCTATGACAAGCTTAGGCTTAGAGCAGGCCGACCGCTTTTAGCTCCACTAAACAAGATCTATGTATAAAAATTACGCCAGATAAAATAGCAAATGTTTCTTCCGTAAAAATGCATTATTTTGCGCTTAAGGAAGCCCCCAACTGGATTTTTATTCTAAATTCTCTGAATCAATATTTACGAGAAATTTTATGAAAGAGAGATAAGTAAGGAGGACTCCCTTGGCTGGGAATCCAACTTGCGAGATTTCCAAAAAAATCTTTCCACCAACTTTTTAGACAAGGTAAAAGGTCTGCTCTACAGGGAGGGGGCATAGGAGACTTGAAGGGCTAGAGATGCGCCCACAGATTTACCTGCGATATAAATCTGAGCAATACACTTGATCATACATGCGTTTAGAGACTTTTTTTTTTGCAAAGTTCCAGCAATGAAAAAATGTTAGGCTACCTATAAATAAGGTGTTACCTTGGGGGATCAAGGCAAAAGTCAATATTTAGTCAAAACTATTTTTTCGAATACCGACTTGTTATTTAGGAAAGTGTTTCAAAACACCTTTTTATCGTTTTTAACGTATGGAAATTGCTCAAGAGGCGATAAACCCCGATTTCGAAAAAAAAATAGTGGGAGTCGGGGGCGAAGTGTATATCGCGGTAGAGTCAAAAAAATCTCCATAATTTAAGATAAGCATTGGTCCATAGAGAAAATAGAAAGAGTTGCGAATATCTGGAGTGTGTTTGCTTTTACTCTTCACTCGACTTAAACTCAACTTTCTACAGTCATCAAAGGGCAAATAAAAAATATGGATGATTGTGCTCCAGTCAAGTGGAAAGCAGCAGGCACTCGTACTCCTCCTCAAAACGTATTCACGCAATCGACCTCCAGAATTCTCCCCTCCCCAACAACAATGTTCACATTCAATCAAAAATGTCACAAGAGATTGGCAAACAATAGACCAGACACAGCAACAATAAACAATAAATGTGCACTGTTTTGGGCAGGTTAAATGACGAGTTTGTCTATTAAAAATGAACTTTTAGACACTGCTGGAGAATAGGTACCCATTTTTTAAATTCACATTGTTCTGAATCCAGGTGTAAAATGATGAGACAATATGAATGGTGGTTATCCGCATTTCTTCTCGAAGAGTTTACCTTCTGGATATTATAAATATCCATTTTCTCCTTGGTCCTGTAAAGTAAACACTTTATATGGTAGGGTATTTTTAGACCCCAAGTAGTAAATTTTTGCACAAGACAGGACTAAAGATGAAACTCCGGTACAGTCAACTCTCCTAAATCATCACTTTTTCAAAAAAGAGGTAACAGATTACCGCGGGGTTTATGGCAAAACTATTGTCATTCTCACAGAAACAAATCGCAGATTCGGAATTCTTGCGATTTTTCGGACAATAATTACTAAAAATAACTGGTAAAGGACTTCGAAATTTGGGGTAAGAAAGTGTGGTATCCAACGGGGGGTCAATGTTGAGGAGGTGACCTCATGGAGGAATTGGAGTGTAGTGAAAGAGCATATAAAGTAATTCAAGTTTCGCTTGAATATCAAACTTCTGCATCGTCTTTACAAGGCCATGTAATTGCCTTTTATTTATACTTTATACTTTTATTTATACTTTTTATAATTTTTATTTCATACTTTTAATTTATACTTTTTCTTCCACCATAATCACTCTTAATAGGTTTGGACGTCTGAAGGTTATAAAAGCCAGTGGAACCAAGACCAAAATATAGCCCTAAATCTGTTTTCCAATTTATAGAGTTTTGTCACTGACGGAAAAGAGTGGAAAGTCCAGAAAAGAGTCCCATATGAGCTAAGGGTCAGATTCCGGCTTGAGAGACGCATATTTTAAGCCGGGTAATGTAATAATAAGACAGTAGGGTAAGTGTAAAAGCAACTAAAATGTACGGAAGAAGATGATCAAATTGAAAATAAACTTTACTTTGATAGTTTCTACTTATCTCAATAAAATATGGATAGGAGAGATGCCCATAGAAGAGAACTAACACCAAATTTGGTTTGATTTCGATAGATTTTAAATAAATAAATATCCAAATGTATGTAAAGCAATTCAGATGTTTATGTGAAATTTATTGAAATCAAATCGATTTTGATATTATTTTTGTCCTATTTGAGTTGAGAGCCTTTTATTTGTGTTCTCGGAATATGATAAAAATATTATAGGACTAAAAACATTATGCAAAGTAATGAGGAAACAATTAAGGGATACAACTTAAAAATAGATTTATTAATTGAAAGTAACCAGAGAATGGTTTTTACTCGTGCAATTTGACCACACAAGTAGGCTTTTTTGAACAAAACCTCTTTCCAACAACTTTTTGAATGAAATAGGAACATATTTTAGTAATATTGATTGAAGGCAGGAATTAATTCCTTCTCCTCCTATTACTGAATCAATGCAGGATAGCAGGGGCAGCAGCACGGAAAATAATGACAAGAACACGAGGATTAGAAGATGACCCAGCTGCTGCTTCTCTCAAGCCCTTTAAACCAATGGATGGTGTAAAAAAACAAAACACTTATTGATTTGTTTATACACTGAAATAGCAGGAACAGCAATCACAAGACTGGCCAAACATACCACCTAATAGCGAAGCTGCCAATATTGTCCCAAATACAGCTGCGGACAATTGAATATCAAAGGATTTTGGAAATGCCATAAGTTTGCGTGC